>VOMN01118201.1:0-12539 GCA_014899125.1 Orchestia grillus | reverse complement strand
GTTGACTGTGTAGGAACGTTTTAATTTTGTCTTAGTCTTTATTTTCTTATTTTAGAAATGTGCATTTTTTGCCACCTAAATTTTTTAAGTAAATTACATTATGCATTTTATCGTTTCAAATGACATTCACTGATGATGTAATTTTACGAAACCAGACTGGTATGAATGTCCATATATGTTTTTTATAGGAACAATCGTGTATCTTTTTATACTCAGGGTTAGATTCCCTACCAATAAACCAATTTCTGAATAAAGTGAATTTTATTTTCTATATTTTTTTAGTTTGTTCAAACATGTAGGCTTTTTTATTCATATCTGTACTCCCAGAAACTCTCAAGAAAGTCACCAGACATCGTAAGAATTTGTGAGCTAAAGAAAATCAGCTGAAGTTCAAAATAGATCAAATTATCGCTTTCTATAGCCCTAGACTGCTCTTAGAGTGGACTAACAAATTTTTGCTTTCATAAATTTATTACAACTACAAATTATTGAATCAACGGCACTCAAGTATTTTGTTTTCTTGCTAATATTAACGAAACCCATGAGCAGAACAGTTGTTTCCCAATGTTCATATTTTAAAAGTTTTAATCTGCCATTGATTTGTTAGATGTATTGAGAATACTTTGGGGCTACTACTGTCAATGAAATTGTTATGGAGAATTTTATTAGACTAAGGAATTAAGAAGGAAAATGATGAGACTTAATCCAGAATCGGAACTCCCGTCTGGAATATAAACCTCATACTTCCTACGATCCTTCATCAGATTAGTGTATCCAATTCCATTGTAAATAAAAATTCTACAGAGCTCATTTAATGGTCATAAATTGTGTTAATAATATTTTAACACTGATGTTTCACAATTATTTTGGTAAACAAATTAATTTGGGTAAACTTTTAGGCTGAAATATTGTTTTGTTTACATTAGCAAAGAATTCGACTATAATTTGAAAAAATTAATCTATTTTCTGAAAATAGAAGACTTTACTATTAAACAAAACCATAGTGATCCGTAGCTATTGATCATAATGACCATGTAATAAACGCTAGCATGCAGTGAGTTTCTGTTGCGGTGTAACTCATGTGAACCGGTAATTTCTTCAAGAACCATTGGATTGGTTCTTTAGAGTTATGTCGTGTGAGTGAACGCGCTAGCGAGTGTTGGTGATATTTTTACGTGAAGGTAATTGATTGTTTTCTGTGCTGAATAATTTTAAGCAGCAATCGTCAGTGAGCAATTATAAGTTACCTTCGAATGAAAATTTTAGGACATTTTGATTAACTGTAGAGTTCATCTGTTCTGCGCGCCTTTGAAATCTAACTCAAAGTCGTTAATGGTTGAAACAATGCCATCGTTGTTATTGCATTGTATATAGCTTTAGCTACTTGTGCTCTTTGAACGTATTTAATTCTGAATATTTTATTGTTTGGAGAAAAATTGTAAGAATTGCGTCGTTCAGGTGTGCTGGCTGATCTCACGGTGTGTTGTCTCCATTGTCTCGTAAATTGTGAGCTGTAGCTTAACAAAAACTTCAAGTATTTGAATTGTCTATCGCAGTGGTATGAATTTTCTGTAACCCATGGTTTTATTTTTATTAAATTGCACAACTCGCAACTCCTGAAATTATTTCATGTAGCTGTTACTTTGTATGGGTAGCTCCTAATAATTTTTGGATTTTGATTAACAGCAGGCACGAGTGCAATGAGGAATTCTAAAGGTTAAGTGTGTATTAATTTATTCTTGTCGAAACCTCTAGAAATTATCCTGATTTTGGATATGTGTGAGAGATTGTAATTCTACTGTTTAGTTCAAATCTTCACTACTGGGAGAACCAGCTTAGGTTTGGAATAGGTACTATAGTGCATAAACTCAAATATGCTTCATGCACTTATGTGCATACATGCCAAACTTTTATGTAAATAAAATGTTAGAAAATAAAGGTTGTATTAGGAATGAGATGTAGCAAATTCTTAGTAGTGTTTCTTACAGTGATACTTATGGAAGAATCTAATGCTTGAAGAACAGTCTAGGTCTACGTAGTGCAGTGGCTTAGGTTTTGTTTGGTCTAATTTATGTGAAAGCGTCTCACATTTGAGCTCAAATATTAGGCTTTCATCCTACCTGTAGAGCTCACAATAGAGTAAGAAATATTAAATCAATCAATTTGGTTTATGGATCCCAAGTATCAAAATTTTTTCAAATTATGGCAACACTGTAGTATTAAAGGGTTTTCGAGATAGTCACACTTGGTTAGGATAGGTTCTGTCTATAAATCTTGTAGTTATTGTCATAGACAAATGTAGCTTCTTAGTCATCAATATCCTAGATGTCTTAATTTGTGTTAGAAAAGATTTATGCACTAGGAGATATCTAAATTTGTGCCGGAAAAGACATATGTACTAAGTATTGTAATGACAGTTAGAATTAATTTGTTTTGTTTTGACCATTTTTTATATAACTATTTTACAGCTGAGGGATAATTTTTTTGATTATACTGGTGCCTATTAGGAAGAGCAACCAATTATTGTACAGCTTTTTAGTATGATTACGTAGGAATATTTATTCTGAGGGACCAGAGCTTATTTTCTGTCTTTGTAAAGTAGTGACTTGACTAATTCCTATACTTTTAATATAATGATGCAAATTCCAGGAAATTTTAGGCCATATTCACACAGAATGATTACTGATATCAAGTTGTTTCGTAAAAATAACAAACCTAACTTGACCATAATGTAGCAGGGGATGATTGTGCTATGGTGCTACATAAACCAGTTTTTACACTCAACCTTTTGTCAATTACATTCCGGCCATTAAGTGATAAAAAATCTGGTCCAGTGACACAAAAATGAAGGTTGTTTGATGAGCAGAATGCTATGAACAGTCGACTCCAGTAAAGACAGTTACTGGCTTTTTTTACTTTGTAAGAGCTGTTCTTCTAATAAAGTGTTGTGGCTCCTAATTAAGTTGTTGGAAAATTTAGTATTCTGATATGAAATTAATATTTTCCTCTGAAGTGGCATTTAAGCTTCTATACATAATTATGATGTAAAGTTTAACTCTTCAATAATTATTTTTCCATATTTATTCTTCAGATTTGGAAAGTTCATAAATCTTCAGATATTTTCAACAGTTAACTGTGAGCTTGAAAGATTTTACAAAAAACCCAGTTAGACTCAGAAATGTTTCTGACCTAAGGTCAAAGAGCTTATCACAAATTTATTTAATTGCCATCTGGCACGGTAAAAGATAGAAAAACTATCTACTGTACCTTATATCAGATAGTGTTTGAAATGTTATCCCTCTCTAAATTTGCTAATAATTGGTTTTGTACAAGAATTCTACCATAAAAGGATAGATGGTGATTCAATCCTGCTATGTAAATATATTGATGTAAACCAGGGGTTACCAGTACATTGTCAGTATGTTTCCAATTTTTAGTTTTAGTATAATGTTGCAAGTAAATGATGTAATTTTTTAGTGTTGAATGAAATGTTTATTTAATTGGGTTCTAAAATGGGAGTTCTGTAATTTGTTTTTATGTGCAGAGCGCTGTTAGCGTATCTCAGTGTTTGATGTGCTTCCAAAACTTCTTTGTCGTATGCTTACCTTGCTTCTCTCCATTTTCATACCTCTCAAGTTTTCTCTTTTCTCTTAATAACTCCCTGTTTCTGTGTATGCCAAATTTTATATAAGAACACACTTCTGCTTATATTCCAAGTTTTCTTGAGTGTGTACTAAATAGTCCCATATTTTTCCAATGAGGTCACATTCCATGTGGCGAGGAAGTTTGAAACTAATAGCATAAATATATTCATTAAAGTCTTTGTGCATGATGTCATTCAATTTTTCACTTTCACTGCACCAGTTTTTATCAAACAAGTGTGAAACTTGAAGGAGAATATTGGGACGTGTATGTTTTTATCACATTGATGTTCACCTTAAGTTCTAATTGATTACAACATTATTATGAGTCCTAACATATGTATTATTGGTATTATGTGTAATTGGGATTACATTGCTCCAAGACATGATAAACCTTTGAGTGTAGAATAACTTTTATCTCCTAAGATTTCATCTTCTTGACCTTTTTACTTGTTGTACAATCTAAACCTGTACCTCAGAAGGTGTTGTGCTAACACGCCCAATTTGGAGATGAATTTTTTGCTTGCGATTTAAATGTACACAAGGATGGTCTTATTGTATTGAAAAGTGAAGGAAAGAGAAGCTAACTTTGTTCAATGTTTTTTTGTTAGCAATTGATTATTTGAATAATGTGATCATTCTAAGTTGAAGAATTGGACTTGCATTTAAATGAGTTAACTAGTCTTTTTCAATTGATAAGTGATTTGTGAAAGAGAACATACATTTTTAGACATTTAGGAACATTATGGAAATGGTTCCTGAAGTTGAAATTCTCTATCCAATAAATCATAGTTTTTAAACTGAAATCAAAAGTGTTTCTTTGGCTTCACATCCCATGATTCTGCTGACTTAATTAAAACTTGCTTATTGTGAAGCAGATATTATTTTTTCAGGTTTCCGTTTTTGTCCCATTCTGAGTTTAATTAATGCAATGCTTTCATTGGCAGATATGTTCGGATATTTTTTTCTAACTTGAAATTTTCATTTCTAGAAGCGCTAAAAACGCAGCAAGATGGTGCGAATGAACACTTTGGCAGATGCCCTCAAGTGCATCAATAATGCTGAAAAGAAGGGCAAGCGTCAGGTGAGGAAACACATCTGCATAAATTCTGGTAGTGTGGCTTACTTGCCTGAGCTATTGTGTAGGATTATTGAACTGAGTGGAGATAGAATTTATTTAAGTAACTTCATTGTATCCAAAGTTAATGATAACCTTTATATTTAAAATAAGTGCAATGCAGTTTGCATTTGCCTCTCAAGTTTTAGTATTGCTATCTCTGGCCTTCACAAAATGTTTCAGCCTAATGATAACCTGATTCAATATTAAGAGGATATTTTCTGGTGAGACCTCTTCCTAGCCTTGCCCTTAATGAGTTCCGTCTTTATAGATAGCATCAACATTTTGGTGATATAATGACCAGGCTTCACTTTTGAGGATGCTCCACTCAATGAAGTCCATGAAATTTAGTGATGATTGAGGCTACAACTCATTTGATCAGAAACCAGTTTTAGTTTCCCTACACTAATGTTGTAATAGGCTTGCCATGCAGGTGGGGACTCCATCTTGTTGAAGAGTAATTTCAGATTCACTATATTTTGTATGGATCCAAGAAATCAAATTGTTCTGTAAGTTTGGATATTTGTGATGGTTTATGCTCTTCCATTCTTCAATGAATGGGAGTAGGGGTTTCTACCTTGTCGAGGTTTCACCCCCTCAAACCATTACAGAAGCCGGATTTGATGCTTTTAAAACAAATGCATTTCCACAGGAATGTTTTACTCAATTTTTGTGTATATGTGGTCCTTTTGGTGGTTGTGGATTGTTTGTACAGGGAATAATTTTTCAGTCCACCACATTTTTGGGGCTGAGTGCCATTGTCTGTTTTTCATGGAACTTTGCTTGATGTTGTAACCTTTTTACTTTAGTGTGTTCAGAAAGTTGTGGAGATTTACTCTTTTCGAAGGGGAAAATTTTTAAATCCTTCTTTGGTACATTTTGCATATTACCACAGCTAACAGAAGCTGCTTAAGCTCATTTTCCAGTGCTTCTGCTTGGGGCCCTCCAAATTTTTTTCTTGTTTTTAATCAGTAGAGTTGGTCTAACTGACTGATTTGGAGTACTTCCTGTTTCTGGCATTGCCTCTCTAAGGTGTTTTCAAGATCTTATAAACGCCTGACCTGCTATCACGAGGCCTCAGGAGTCAAAAAATTTCCCCTAGTAACTTTCCTGTTCTACACAGTTTGTTGATAGCTTTGTCAATTTTGTTTATAATTACAAAATGTTGAAATGAAATTTTGTAGAAGTTTATAAAAGTTGTAAAATTCACTTGGAATTAATTCTTGTGATGAGTTAACTTCAAAGTTGAATGTGGAAACATCTTTTCAGGGGACATAGAATTGGGTTAGATTAGTTAGGTTGCCTATCCTATGCTATGGGGACTGGTGTCCCCAGGGGACACAGTTAAGCTGCCTCAGCTGTAGCTAGGTCTTCAGGACTTCTATCTTTTTTCGCCCTTCTTTGCTTCTTTCTTAACTTGGGCGTTTTTATGTGCAGGCAATTTTATGTGGGAGAACACCTGTGCATAGATTCCTCATTTTCAGAAGTCCATATTAAGTGGTCCCTTCTCTTCGCTCTTGAGAACGTCTTAGATGTGATTAGGGAGCTCCAAACTAACTTATTAATAAAATAAAATGCTATGCAATTATTCTATACCACTATCAAATAGTTGAATTAAATTGGTTATATCCCCTCGTCAAGTGAAAGTAATTTGTCAAACCTCTGGCATTTTTACTTTTTTTTGTGAAAGTGCTAATGCAGTAAGGTTCTTTACTTGATCCTAGAATTTTATATCTTGGAAAATTGATGTATATTTCCTTTCCCCAGGTGCTGATCAAGCCTTCATCTAAGGTCATTGTCAAATTCCTGACAGTGATGATGAAGCATGGTAAGTTATTTATTTTTTAATATCGCGGTTGTGAGGGTGTTTTTCCAGCTGAGGATGTGGTAATGCATGAGCCAGTGACAGCGGCATCAGCAGAAGCAAGTCCAAACTACCTACCTGAAATTTTGGCTGCAGAAGTTATTGAAATTCAGACCATCAAGTTTTCATGTTTATTTAGGAGAGAAGGGTAATGAAGTTGGCATGCGGAGAAAAATTTGAGCCGTTTTGATTTCATCATCGCAATATTTGTCAGTTTAGGACAGGGCTAAAAATAATGTCTTTTGTATGAAAAATTAGTCCCTCCACGTTTTGGGGGTATNTGTTTTGGTATTGTTCGTTGGTCTTTCATTGTTTTAGGTTTTACTATTTTTTACTTTTAGAGATGGACTCGTTAACAAATTTCTATCAACAGTCATTATAAATCGGAGTACACGATATTTCAAATAATTGTTATAAAAGTTAGGCCAATGAAATGTAATTTGAATGTTTGGAACAGGCTTGGGGCAGTGAAAGCCAAGAAGCTTGTCAAGATATATAGACGTCTGCGGTCTTAAACAAATGACTATGAAGCTGACAAAACGCACTTTCAACAAAACACACTGACAGTGTTATCAAACAGCCACTATCGTTGCAGTGCGGAAGAGCCTCTTTCAAGTCGTTTTTTTGTACGAATGTCATTGGCAGTTAGGAATAGTCATTCAAAATCAAGGACTTATCTTGACTGTTCTACAGCAGCAGCGACGGCAATTAAGTTGCAATATTGAGCATTCAACTACGTGAACAAATGCACTATTGCTTTCTAGATAAACAAAGCCTAATGTAACATTCAATTCTGATGCTGTTTTGTATTTTATTTTCTAATGAGATCATAGGAAATTACTTAGGAGATTTTGATACCAAAGATAAAACAATTTTTTCTCACAAGTAAGCCAGCATATTATGAAATTTTCTTCAATCTGATGTTATCTTATTTTGAAATTTTGATTCATTTACTAATTTAATATAAAGCAAGCTTCTAAGATCTGTTAAACAAGTATTTTATAGTTAAAACTTATAAGGAAATGCACAAGTTACCATTTAATATTCTTTTATTAAAGGGAATTTAATAAAGGAATATGAAATGGTAACTCGTGTATTTTCTCGTAAGTTCAAGAGCATTTCTTGAATAGTTTAGCTGTATTGTTATGCTTGAATAGTCATGAAAGTTCAGATATAACAACCCTCTAGAATGTAAAAAAAAATCACTAGAATGGGAAAAACTAGCTAAATTGGTAAATTTTTAGGTGTTTTTGATAGGTATTTTAATGCAACCCTGGTTTAGGATACTTTCAACAGTAGGAAAATTTTACTGTATATGAGAATTCAATTAGTGCCGTTCGAAGCACTGCTTAATAGTTGTCCGCCCATGTATTTTGATCTACGAACGAATGCAACCACACAGTAGCTGGTGAGCTGGAGTATGGATCCGTCGTGAGGAGGTCTAGGGAAGTTTAGCAGACCTAACGAAGGTCTCCGGCGTATTTACCTGTGGTAGGTTATTGGTTATTACACGAAGATCAAAAGCCTCCATATAGTGCTGTTGAGTGAAGGGGCTATGTCAGGTTGGGTTGTTTTTTTAGTTTTTTATTTGATTTCGGAGCACTCGAATTTTTGCACCGTGGGAGAAATCGTTTCTCTTGGCACAGTCTTAGGAAACGGTTTGGGGAACGCTATTGGATAATTCCCAATGCTTTGTTAGATATTCCATGATAGTAAACATTATTTTGAAGTGTGTCGTGAGTTGACACCGATTTCATTTGTTGAATTGAATTCTTAGTATTTTATTGCCTAGATTGACGAATAAGTCTAGTGGAGCTGTCAATTCTTTCAATCAACAACACAATGTGAAGCTGATTTAACTTCAGTTATTTCAATCTTGGAACTTGTAAGTGTATTTTGGGAAATGTGTGTAGCACTTGTAGTTCAAGATTTCTATTTGTTTATTTTGACCACAAGCACAGTGTGCTGTTGCCCACTTTCGCTAAAGTTTTTGTGTAAATTGTGGCTTTATGTGTTTCGTTGACAGCAAATTCTTGCTAGAGGGGATTTTTAAAGTATTATTAAGATGCTACTTCTTACATCCATGTAGTTCTTGTTGAAATATTTTCTTTGAAATGAATTACATTCGGGAGGGAGTGACTTTAAACTCTTTAGGACTAGGTAAAAAATTAATTTTTGATTTCTGGGAGCATAGGATAGGAAATAGGGTTAGGTTTGTTTACCTCGTGCTATAGGGACTGGCGTCCCCAGAAAGACATTGTTACCTCAGCGTTAGCTAGGCTTTCAAGACTTCCATCTTTCGGCCAGTTTATTTTAAAATTTTATGCCTTCTTTGCTAGGTTTCTCTTCTTTGTCATTTGATATTATTTAATCTTAATCTGTTATTTCTATGTGCGGGGAATTCTGTGTGGGAACACATCTGTGCGTGAATTCCGCATTTTCTAAAGTCCATGACAAATGACTCCTTCTTTTCGTTCTCTTGGGATCACGGTTCGTGTGGATAGGGAGCTTTAAACTAGATAATAATCTAACACTACTTCATTTAATTCGAAACACACTCCACGATAGTTTTTGACAGGGGCAAGCACGTGCTCGTACTTACAAAAAATCTGTTGTAGCCTTAGTTCATTGAGCGTCTCCGTTACTCGTTTTAAAATTGAAATTTCGAAACTTAGCATTGACTGCAGCGAAAGCATTAATTTACCTTGACAACTTTCTTTGTGGCATTTTGTTCTCAGGTGCCCACAGTTAATTTTGACTCAAAAGTATGTAAATGATTTTGTAGGTGGCGTAGTTCATATTGTTTTCTCTTTGCACGTTTCACCATTTCCATGACACGTAAATATTATCGTTGATATCACATTACCTCGCGTGTTTTTGTAATTTACAGGTTATATTGGCGAGTTTGAGATCATCGATGACCACAGATCCAACAAGATCGTCGTCAACCTGACGGGCAGAATAATGAAATGTGGTGTTATCTCTCCGCGTTTCGACGTGTCCAACCTTGCCATCGACAAATGGACCAACAACCTTTTGCCCTCCAGACAGTTCGGGTACGGTTTCACGAATAATCTCATTTTTCTCCATGTGTTCATTGGCTTCTCACTGATTGCTAAACTCCAGCATTCACGAGTGAATCCTGAAATTTGCAGCTTTTCACATGAATTAGGACGAGCTATTAACACCTTGGCCGCTGTGTGCCATAGTGGTACACACAATCTAACGTAACGAAAGCACTAACATACGAGTACAAATTTTTAAATTTTCATCAATTTTATGTTCGTTACTCGAATATGCTAGTTTAAATTAGGGGGAACATGAATAGGATAACCAAATTTGTGACAGCAGTCCTTCAATTTTAAATTCAACGGAAATTTCTGTCGACACAATATTTCCTGCGTGGAGAATCGCAGTAAGAGTGTTATTAACGAGTCTTATTTTCATTATAACGTGAGCCTACTGAAGTATATTGGCATATTGCAGTCAATTGTGAAATCAGTTATAATGCGTTATGTCTGAACAAGGAATATAGTGAAACCAGGCATTACGTGAAGTGGCTAGTTCACTGTCACTGGTCATGTTTCTTTAAATTAGGTAACTAGTGTAGCAGGATCTATCGTTACATGAAATGACTGAAATTTTAATCATATCGAGCAATGCTTGAAGTTTTTAGTCATTACGTGTGATGACTGATTTCACTACCTGACTGTAGCACACTCGTATGTTCGTTTCGGCTTGTTTGCTGAAAGGAACTTGGCCCTCGAGGGTAATGCTTTGACTGGCTTTTTCCTACCATCCCTTCACTGGTGTATTATGCGAACAATGAAACATGATTGACATCTGGTGAACAATCATAAGAATTAAACATTGTATTGCATTATAAATATTTCTCCTCGTGGGGGTGGGATAGGCAGTAGGGTTATGTTAGTCCATCGTATGCCATGAGGATTATGATCCTGTGTGGGTAAGGTTGAAATGAATCTTGTGCATAGATTCCCCTTTCCTCCAAGTCCATGCTAAAATGTCTCTGATTTTGCTATTTATGGATCACATTCCATTTAGATATGGAGTAATCTTAATCTTGATGAATGCCAGACTATATACTAATATAAAATTATTTTATTGCCGATAATACACGTTTACTCGTTAGAAGTTTGAAAATTTATAGAAGGTTATTACGGTTAAACTGAGATTTCAAATTGGTATGTACACGAGTTAAGTCATAAAACATTACCGTAGTTATCAAATTTGAAGTGCCCTAGGAAAATGCGCTACAGTTTTCTTAGCGATAATATAAACTAAATTATAGTTCTTTCCGTAGTGTCTAGAGAGAGTAGTTCAAATGATCTTGATTTTATGCATTTGTTACGGCAGAGTTTTTCAGTGATCTCTCTTCCGAAATTTTGCTTGTTAACTGAACAGCTTTAAATGAGAGAAACATTTTTGAAACCCATTCTGTGTTTATTTGCCTGTTATGTATTATTAATGAAGCTGAGTGGAATTATGTTAGAATCTCTCAATGGTGAGCTGTGGGATGCAGTTGGTAATTAACTGCATACATTTTCGGAAGTTACGTACATTCTTCATGTCGTTAGCCTGTTTGAACTTGTACATTGCTTGTTACAGACATTGATTGTGTTTTATTGAATTATTATGATTTGCTCATTCGTTGTATTCATTGTTTAACGAGCCGCAATTCACTGTGATTTTACTTGCGCAGGCACGTGGTGTTGACCACTTCAGATGGCATTATGGAGCACGAGGAGGCCAAGAGGAAGCATCTTGGAGGCAAGATCTTGGGCTTCTTCTTCTAAGAATAAATTGCCTTGAATGAATATTGTTTTCTTTTCTAAAGAAATTATTCTACATCGAAATTTCCTGAAGCTTGTCTATACATTTGCTTTCGGCCGCACTCTAAATCGATCAAAATAGTTCCGGTGGAACAGGGTATTTCTTAAAAATATAGTAATGTATAAAATCGAATGAGAGATGAGAAAAGTGGGATCATTTTTGGTATTCCTGAAGGCCTGAATAACTATTTCCGTGCATGTTATACGCTAGCCTGTATGAGAATCGTTTCCAATTCATGAAAAACGTCACCGAGACTAACCTTGTTTGCCGATGGGCTCGAGTTGATAGGTTAATATATTTTCTGTTCCCAAGAAAATACTACTTCTGAAATACTCGGGTCAACATGAACGGTAGCAAGTGAACAATTAAAGCGTTATTAATCAGAAATGGGTTCAAAGAACTAAAACTGATTAAAATCTGGGTAATGTAAACTTCACTTTCGTGATATGCCTTCTTTATAATTTCACACTACTGTAACTCAGTGAAATAGACATTTGTTCGCAGGACTTCTTAAGATTTCTCGTAATGGTTAGAAAATTGAATGTTTTGTTTAAATTTGTTGAGTTTCTCAATATTTCCGTTTAAAAATTAGGGCTCGGTGCATTTTACTAATGAAATTTATTGAAGTTTGAATTTTAACTAATGTTCCACAATGTTTCAACTAATATTTCCGCTTGAATAAGTTTTCATGGAAATCTGAAATCGAGCGTAACGATTTTTTCGGCGTTGAAATTCTACGTCGAAGGACATGGTGCACATTATAGTTGAAACTCAGCGTGAAACTACGTACAGGAGAAATAGGTTGGGACAAATTTTTTGTAGAGTTTAATTTGAATTGCCTGAAATGCTGCATTTATTGTATAGCAATGAATTTAAAACAATGTTAAATGTGACAGCTGTACTGCTCATGAGTTACGGGGTGATGTTAGCATGGTATTGTGCCATCTGGTCTGAAGCGGGATCGTGGACTGAGATGTGCTGAGCCGGTGTATGCTCCCATAATCCACAATTCGTCTACCCATATGTGACGAAATTAGGAATATGTTAAAAAATAATGTTTTTG
>VOMN01118194.1:0-32579 GCA_014899125.1 Orchestia grillus | reverse complement strand
AGCACACCACCCAAGTGACCAGCACACCACCCAAGTGACGAGCACACCACCCAAGTGACCAGCACACCACCCAAATGACACTCACGCACCACCCAAATGAGACACGCACCACCCAAGTGACCAGCACACCACCCAAACGACCCACACGCACCACCCAAGTGACCAGCACACCACCCCAATGACCCACACGCACCACCCAGGTCCCAAGGAGGCCCCAGCACCACACCTGCACCACACGGTCCTGCAAGCCAGCGTTGATGTTGAGCTCCTGGCGCTCGACGTCGAGCACGAGTTGGGGCCGCTGCAGCTGCGGCAGCTGCTCGTCATTGAGGCCGTAGAAGGCCATGAGGGCGTGCAGCGTCGCCGTCACGATGGCCGAGCTCCCCGCCAGCCCCACCTGGCGCGGGATGTTCGTGTCGTAGCTCAGCGTGAAGTTGCGCCCGCTCAGCTCTATCCTGCCCTCGAAGTAATGCCGTGACTGGCGTAGAAATAATGCCGTGACTGTCGTAGAAATAATGCCGTGACTGTCGTAGAAATAAGGCCGTGTGCGCCGTGAAAATAAAGCGTGTGCTCTGTGGAAATGTACAAACAACACGCACAAGAACGGTCGACACGTTATCGTGCAGTGCAGTTACAGAGAAACGTTCAGTTGGAGCGATACGTGCGGGCTCTTTAGGCGTGATGGTCGCAAATTCAGTATAGAAAAGCAAGCGAATGGGTAAACAACGAGTGTCCGGCCATCACTGCCTCAAGCGAAGAAGCAATATTTGGAACAAAAGCAGCAGGAAATGTGCGTTCACTAAGAAAACAAAGATTACAAAACCACGTCCTATGCTGCTAAAGGTGATATTTTTTGATGTGAGAAACCCAATGTTGACAAAATGTGGAAACATGAAGTTTGAACTCCGAATGTTACCTGAAAATAAACAAGCTGATCACAAAACAATTATCTACCTAAATTGTGAAAAAAAAACAATAAACAGTGAAATATAGACAGATTATTACTTAAAGGGAGTTTAAAACTCCCTCTCCCCATGAAACGAGATTCAAAGAGAGCAAAGACAAGGGACCATCTAGTGTAGATTAAAGAGGATCGTAATCTATGCACAAGGTGTGCTACCAAACTGGATCCCCTACACAAAAACAAGTTAAGAATGAGAAGGAAGAAAAGTCAAGAAAAGTCAAGGAAGAGATAGTGAAGGCGTGAAAATTCACAGAAGCAAAGTATGCACTGAAGGTAGAAGTCCCGAAGGCTTATCTGTAGAAAAGCCAAACAATCCCCCTGTGGATGCCAGTCCCTTTGGGGACTGGCATCCCACAGCCTACGATAGACTATAACCTAACGCCTGTCCCCTGCCCCTATGAGGGGAATTATAGACATAAGATATTGTGAAAAATGAATATTTTACGAGATCCTGACCCGTGCTGAGTGCAGTAGTGGAGGAACATTTTGCAGGTGGCCTGCAGCAGTCGCAGGCCGCCCAAGTAGCCTTCTCGCGAACTGATGCCATGCAGGTCGTTCAAGGAGCCAAACCTGCGGTCAACAAACGTATGAAGCGGCGCTAACCTGCACTCAACATGACTGCAAGACGCGCTAACCTGCACTCAACATGACTGCAAGGCGCGCTAACCTGCACTCAACATGACTGATAATTGCTATGTTCTGTTCTAGATTTTAGACCATGAGACAAAACACCACAGTACACAGTATGCAATACACGGTACAAATATGTATGTAGCATATCAGTACTTAGAACAAGGTATTGCTGTAAAAAGTATACAGTCTCACTATAAAGTAGAGAGAACACAGTATACATTACAAAGTAGAGACTACACAGTACACATTACAAAGTAGAGACTACACAGTATACATTACAAAGTAGAGACTACACAGTATACATTACTAAGTAGAGACTACACAGCACACGTCCACACAAGCCCTCACTCAGTGGGGTCGTTGAGGGGGTGCGGCAAGAGGCGCAGCGTGGCGCTCTGCTCGATGGTCACGTCAGCCCAGAAGTTGCTGATGGTCATCGAGATGGTTTTGCCGTAGAAGCCGTCCGACGGGTTCCCCATGATGCCCACCCTGCAATGAGGATGAGTGAGTAGAGGAGGACTTAGTTTATATCTGAGTGCTCCTTGCTGAGGATAAACGAAGTGATGGTGTGATGGTGGTGAAGTGGTTATGCTATCCTGATTTCTGGACATGCCATTTGAACGCTTGGCTCTGCTATGAAAACTCAAACAGTTATTGGAAGTCTAACAGGGCACACAATGCTAAACAGGGTACAAGGTCTTAAGCAGCGCACGGGATGGTAAACAGTTACGGCACAGGAAACTAGATAATTAAGGCCCAGAAAATCAAACAGTCACAGCACAGAAAGTCAGTCAGGGCACAGGAAGTCAGTCAGGGCACAGAAAGTCAGTCAGGGCACAGAAAGTCAGTCAGGGCACAGAAAGTCAGTCAGGGCACAGGAAGTCAGTCACAGCACAGGAAGTCAGTCACAGCACAGGAAGTCAGTCAGGGCACAGAGAGTCAGTCAGGGCACAGAGAGTCAGTCAGGACACAGAGAGTCAGTCAGGGCACAGAGAGTCAGTCAGGGCACAGAAAGTCAAAGAGTCAAGTCACAGAGCAACATGGGATGTAACAAAATTGTCATCGTTTGAGACGTGACAAAAGCCTACAGTAATTCAATGGTGTGAGACTTCCTAATCTATACTTCAGCGTTACGAAACCACCGAGGGGCGTAGGTCATCCCATTGTCAGTCTGTTGCGCTTGAGGGTTGAGATGTGCCCTTTTACTCACAGAAAACATCACAGAGTGCAGCGAGTTAGACATTAAAGATGACCCATCCCAAACTTACAATAACTTGAAATATAATAAAACCAGGCGTACTTTTATTATTTGATGCCAGAATATTTGAATGGGGCTGATTTATTTTTCCCAGGCCAAGAAGCTCACATTTCTGTGACTAACAAATATGGGGGAAGAAGAGGATTGTTCATTGGAGACTTCCAGGCCTGCAGTTCACTATTAGCAGCAATCTGCGTGGCTTTACGGGCCCGTTTTTCTCAAAAATCTATTTGTGAACAAACGCGAGCTCCGTAGCGCAAGCGACAGCGTGCTCAGCTGTTAGTCCACTAAGTACCGGGCTCCACAACCCTGACGCAGTGCTTCCCTTGGGAGAGGAAGATTCAAAACATTACTCCTAAAAAAGTAAGGCCACAACGCAACCTGGAAAAGACTGCCAGGCACCTCTTCACTGAGCCTCGCATTACACCCTGCAAGAGGTCCAAGGCGCCCAGGCAGCCAGCACCCACCTGGCAAAAGCCCTCGCTTTGAAGCCTGCAGCGGAGGAGGGCCTCAGGACCGGCACCTCGGAGCTGTACAGCCGCAGCCAGCTCAGGTAGTCCTGCAGCGACACGTCCCCGATCAGCTGGAAGTCCGAGGGTACCTGGCAGCCGTACACTGGGCGCTGCACGAATGTACCTGCATTAGTAACGCGCCAATTGGCAGACTTCTAGCAATAAACGTGTACCTGCATTAGCAATGTGCCGATGGGCAGACTTCTAGCAATAAACGTGTACCTGCATTAGCAATGTGCTGATTGGCTGACTTCTAGCAATAAACGTGTACCTGCATTAGCAATGTGCCGATAGGCAGACTTCTAGCAATAAACGTGTACCTGCATTAGCAATGTGCTGATTGGCAGACTTCTAACAATAAACGTGCACTGACGAGATGCGCTGATTGCTTGATTTGTAGTGATAAACATGCATGAATGCAATGGTGATTGCTTAATTTATAGTGATAAACATGCACTAATACAATACTGATTGGTCGATTTCCGGGGGTAAATATGCACTAATACAATACTGATTGGTCTATTTCAAGGAACGAATATGAATTAGTATTGGTTGTCACAGATAAACATTAGTATTGCACTAATTAATTTATTCCTAGAGATAAAATGGAGGAATAAGTAAGGCATGCTGAGAAGATTTAACTTAATTTGTCTTAAATTGCATTCATTTTACCATAATTTAACCTATTTATCAACTCTTTAGATACATATGTAAGTGTAAGCGCGACATTTCATAGCAATCAAATTGCTAGCGTTTCATCAGGAGACGTCCAGCACACACCTCCTTCAGTAACAAGCAATACTTCACAGCTCGAACACCTTTACCCTTCACTGCATCTGTACCAGATCTGGTACAGTTCCCTAAAGTACTATGGTCTTTTGGGTCAGAACTACCCAAAGATCATGCTCGTTCAACATAAAAAAAGTACAGCGAAATGTTCACAAGAAAATTATACCATCTCTGCTACAGCACCCACAAAACACCAGCAAACAGTTATAATAATGACAAAACCTTTGGATAAATCATAAAACAATGCAAATAGTAATAATACCGAAAAACTTCTGTGAAAATAACAAACCATCAGCAAATACGTATACCCAACCGTTTAACAAACGAGCCGCCAGACAGACCTGCCACCAATTCAGCTTGTTTTTCACATCCCAAATTCGAGGTTTTGGAGCGAGCTTGAGCCCCTACCTTCTGCAGGTTGATGATGTGTGCAATGAAGCAGCCCATGGAGCGCTGGAAGCAGGAGCCGCAGTCCCTGAGGTAGGGCTGCAGCAGCTGCAGGGAGGCGCTCCGCAGGCCATAGAACACCACGCTGCCCAGCCGGGAGTCCGTGGCGGACGGCAGAGGCTTCTCCAAGAACTTCTTCACTCTGAGAGCACGGGAAGTGAGTTGTTTTCATGCGTGTAATAGGCTACTTTGGTGGTATTATAGCAATGACCATATTCTGAGCAAGTTAAGAATAGCTTATGAAGTTTGATTCCTCATGACGGGGTACTTCTGTTGTTTCATGTTCCATTTTGCCCCACGAGCTTCGTGATGACTGAGGCTCGGGCAGATGTACGCTCCACTCGACTCTAAAACCTCTCAAGCGATTGACGTCACAAACAGCAAAAACTCATATTACAAACAGCAAGTAACTAATATCACAAACAGCAAGTAACTAATATCAAAAACAGCAAGTAACTAATATCAAAAACAGCAAGTAACTAATACTACAAACAGCAAGTAACTAATGTCACAAACAGCAAGTAACTCATACTACAAACAGCAAGTACTAATACTATAAACAGCAAGTACTAATACTATAAACAGCAAGTAAATAATTCTACAAACAACAAGTAATTAATACTACAAACTGCAAATAAATGATACTACAAACAGCCAAGTAACTAATATCACAAACAGCAAGTATTTAATACCGCTAAAAGCAAGTAACTAATACCACAAAATGTAATTTGATAGATTATAGATTATTCTTTAGTTTAAAACTCCTTATCCACATGAAAGATGATACAAAGAGAGCGAAAAGAAGGGACCATCTAGTGTGGACAGGAGAAAACATGGAATCTACGCACAGGAGTATTTCCTGACCAGAGTCCCCGCGCGTAAATACACCAAGTTAAGAATGAAAAAGAAAAAGAAAAGATAGCAAAGAAGGTGTCAAAATTGAAGGAAATAAAGTGGGCACGAAAGACAAAAGTCCCAGAAGCTTGTCTATGACTGAGGTAACCTAACAAGTACTACACACACTAAAAAATCAGTAAATATAACTGTAAGAAGCTGAGAACCTACGCACACTGACAGTCTGTGAATAAAACACTTTAACTACCTTATAACACTTAAACTATCTTTTAATACTTGCACTACCTTATAATACTTACACTACCTTATAACACTTACACTACCTTATAACACTCAAACTACCTAATAATACTAAAACTACATTATAACACAAACTATCTTATAACACTTCAACTACCTCAGTTTGACAGAACACCTGCTTAACAACCTATGACTAGACCCCTTCAACAACCTATCGCTAGAACACTTCAACAACCCATGACTAGAACGCTTGAACAACCTATCGCTAGAACACTTCAACAACCTATGACTAGACCCCTTCAACAACCTATCGCTAGACCCCTTCAACAACCCATGACTAGAAGGCTTGAACAACCTGAGAAGCAAAACACCAAACCCGCCATGCCCCAAGCCAGGCACCTCTTGGAGCACTCGTCGATCTCGAGGATGCCCCTGCAGGTCGTGAGCTCGGACGACTGGATGGCGTAGCACACCGCCACGTCTCCCTCAGGGTGGCCGAGCCAAAAATCCAAAACGTCCTCAATTTTGAATTTTCCCGCCTGCAAAAAAACCAGCACCATTCACAAAAAAAAAAAACTCATAGGTAGGCAGCATGATGCTCACACATTGCTGATATTAGATCACGTCTAAGTAGATCATACACAAACGCCATTTGTTTTGCATTTTATGAACATTGATGTGTATGCCTAAAAGCATTCCTAATGACAGAACATCAATAAGGTTTATTATTAATGAGGAAGACACCCTCATTATAATAGCAACTAATTGAACTGAGCTTTGAGTATGCACAAAATAAAGTCTATCAACAAACTAAATTAAAAAAGGTATATAAATACAATAGTAATAATGAAATCTAATCAACTTTTTGTAGATGGATGACAAACATAACCATCAGAAAATAATACATTTCAAACATGACTAGTAGCATAAATAGTAATACAAATTGCCACACTTCAGTGACTCTGGACTATCTCGCACCGAAAAAGAAGGGGCCATTCAGTATGGACCATGGAAAACGGAGAAACCTATGTACGAGGTGAGTTCCTTCACAGGATCCCCTACATATAAAAACAGCAAGTTTGAATGAAAGGAACAAAAGACAAAAAAATAGATAGTAAAGAAGGTGCGATAATTGGAAGAAACAAAGTAGATACGAACAAAAGAAATCCCCAACCACATAAGTATCTATAGCTGAGGTAGCCTAACAGTGTCCTCCTGGGGACTCCAGTCCCCATAGCATAACGATGAACAAATTTAACTAACCTAACCCCAATGTCTATCCCAGCTTCGTGAGAGGAGAAATAGTAAAAAAATGGTGGAAGCGTAAATGCTGACATTAAGGGCAAAGGCTGTGAAACTAAAGTAACAACATCCAGCAGGCCTTGGTTCCAAGGCTGCCGGATTTGGGAGGTCCCTTGGACCACAAGCCTTTCCTAGAATGGTTAATATAGGATGAACCTCCCAAATCCAGCTACTTCAGGAACTGAGGCTGACCAGAGCAGTTTGCTGTAGAAGTGACCTGATCTATGCAATCAATTTCCAGCAACGACAAGCCTGTGTATTGAAGACACCCCTCACTGAAGTAGTCCTCAACACACACCAACAAACCCACGGAAGGGAGCCTAGCAGATGTGACCTGAAACATCATGTCGCCTGCAATGACGAGCACGTCTGAGTGGAGCAAATGCCGTGTCCTGACCACCAGCTCCAGATCTCCAGCCGCACCCAGGGCATTGCTGGGCAGAGTCGAGCCATCGTTGACAATGTTGTTCAGCGGGAAGTCTGCAGCACTGGCCCACCGCTCGAAGTGCTTGTATTTGTCAGCGTTGGTCACCAGCAGCACTCGCGATATGCCACTGCACCTTATCATGAGAATTTCAATGAAACTGCCATGAAAAATGAGTTGGCCACAGCTGCAAAGTGTTTACTTTTAAAAACGAAAATAATATTTTAGCATTGGTTTATCATGTTTAAATGTTGTTGACAAAGTCAACTCAAAGAAAATGTGCATGGTTGTAGAAGTTATAAGAATGAACTGTTAAAACCAGAACAAAAGGAAAATGCAAAAGCAATTCATCTTTCATGTAGTTCCGACATGGTTTTCCTACAATATTAGGAGCAACACGTATAATGTGACATGGGTAAACCAGCGCTCACTTGTAGAGGCCAAGACTAGCAATCTAGTCATAAAACTTGTACAAATCATGCAACTTGTTTTTAATGTATGTCCAAACACAGACACAAACTATACCATTTTTCTGATAGATATTCTACAGTAACTCAAAGTGCAACTCACTTAAATTATATTCTTTAACACTTATTAGCAGTAATTCATTCATTACATCCAACTCTGCTCAATAGCAAAAAATGCGTTTGTAGCAGTGTTTTGGATAGTTGATTTTAGGTTCTTTTAACCTGAGGATAGGGTTTGGTCCACAGCACAGCCAGGAAGGAGGTTACTTCTTCAAGGAGAAGGAGGTATTTATTTAAACATCTCAAAATCAGAATCAGAGAGCTAAACAGGTCTTTGAGTCTATCTCTAGCAGGGTATAACAGAGATGTGAGTTTGTCATTTATTATAAAGTGGAACTTGAAGATGGATGGTAAGAATTTAGATGAGATGACAGAGGGTGAATTAATAAGTCAGTTTGTGACACCAGCAAAGAGATTAATTTACACAAGTGATTTACAGCATCGGCAGAGGGGCCAGCCAGACCTTTGGTCTGTTTTGTTTTCGTTATAACTTTGATGTTTTTTTGAGTAGAAGAAACACATCTGGCTATTGCTCAACAGAATTCATCATAAGCCCAAATATTTACATTATAATTGAAAGTCAAGACTAGGACATTAAAATAGGGACAACAAATACAGCTTTTAGAAACTAGACACTCAGGCATTTTAACTCTGTCATTGTCTATCTGATCGCTCAACAAATTTTTAACTTGTAGATTTACGCTTGGCTCAGCAGTATGAAGAAATAATTATTTTGAATGACTATCTACTTAGTAATGGGACTGGGTATTTAAACTTCACTGAAGAATGTAAATTACTACTCTAACAAATAAATAAATATACATTTTGGAAAATATTGGAAGTCTTTGTGATTACATTGTTGGGATTTTCAAAGGACTCCATCAAAGATAAATTCTTGAGTACTTAGAAATTCTTGACTATACATATACACATATATAATGAAAAAAGAAGCTTCAATTAGTATAATGTAATCATAAATTAAACTAATAATAGATTCTGAATTATATTTTGCCATGAATTATATTATGAAATATCTTGTGGGGAACATTAAAGGAATTGAATAACATGCATAATTAAGATACTTAATAGCATTGCATGTAAATAACCAGATGATATACACGTTGAATAAATTGACAGGTTATTCAATTCTTCAATAAAGATTGCAGATTCTGAGCTCTCAATCACCTGACTTGTCACATATAGCATGAACTTGTAAAACAAATATTTCCACACACTGTAGGTACATGAGTATTCATTAAGTTATTTTACAGCTTTAAAACTCAACTACAAAGGCTGTTGATCCCCTAATTATAATTATTTGACTCATTCCATTCTAACCAGTAAAATAAACTTCGATTCCCAATGTATAGAAAGGAACAAGTTAAAATGGCATATTTTATCAACTGCTTTTGTAATCAAATTCAAACGCAGTACAGAGACACAAGAACATCCAGTATTTCAAACATTGGACATTTAACCTGTACAGCAAAAACATTTTAGGTTATTCATGGAGGACGATTCCAAACAAACCTACTGCCTCAGGGCCTGCCACCAGTGGTCCAGGATTTTGATGCCATGAGGGCCAGGCAGCAAAGCCTTCGGGATGCCCTGCAGGCTGGAGTAGCAGCCTAACACGTCTCTCTGAAAACAGAAGCATTCAAATGTGATTAAGTGCAAATAAACATAACAATTGGGTCTTCATGAACAGTTTGTATAACTATGTGATACATATTGAGATAAAAATAAAGAACACATAAAATGGTCACAATGAAAGCTACCCATAAAAAATGACACCAGTGCTAAGTTTTCAATTTTCATAAAAAGCAGTGTAAGAAATTCAACTGTAAAAGAACAGAGAAATAACTTAGAAGTTAAGTAATAAATATAATTTACTCCTCCTACACAACTAAAATTTAAATAATAAGATTGCAAAATTATTCATGGGCAAGAGGAATTCTTTAACATGGAGAAAAACTGCATGAAACAGCACTTCTGAACTTTAATAATAATTACAAAACTGGAATTTCAAGAATCTAAGCCTTGACTAGTATACAGATAGGTTTAGTAACAAGAAAGTACAATTTTTTGAGTAAATATGGACAGCTTTCTTGTAAACTTTTATTATGAAATTAATGAGCACATATTAATTCTTTAGCTAGTAGGAAAATTTGGAAAATAAATTCTGCTCACCTCCACATCGAGAGCCAAACGAGAAGCTTGCCCTGCCACAAGAAGAACACAAGTCACAGGGCCCTGAAATAGGAAAAATTAGCCCCTACTGCAGTGCTTCAGTGAAATAATTTATGGAATTATATGTAAACTAATTTTAAAATTTATCAGAGCTAGTTCTATTGATGTCCTTGAGAGCAATGCAATGTAGTACATACTTAAGATAACAAACTCTAGATAACCAAATAACTTTGAAAAATTAATAAATTCACAAAATCTCAGGTAATGAACATACCAATTTTCAAGTGTAGATGGGATTGATATTTAGTTTAAAGCTCCCTATCAACATGTAATGTGATCTAAAAATAGTGAAGAAAAGGACCATTTATTAATTGAAATAATTCGAAACAATTTATTACCATAAGTGTTACACCATTTGAAGATATTACAAATATAGATGTCTCATACCATTACAATCAACAGTTTTATATATGGCAATTAGTGGGCCCAAATAAGTTCTATTACTTCTAGGGCATCCTAGAAGACCTTATGCTAAGCATATATATACATGTAAATATCCTAATGCACTTATACTTAGCTTACACACGACTGATCAAGTCCAATTTATTGAGCGGAGAAGATAAGTAGATGATTTAAAATTATGAATTTATTCATGTCAAGTTAATAAAAATTGCACTCTATAATACACTCTGAATTATTTTACTAACATACAATATGAAGGGTTTTTTACCAGTCTTTTAGTATATGAGACTATAATTCAATATTCTAAAGAATTAGAAATTTATGCAAAAAGTGTTTGTGTTCCTACATAAGATACTCTACACATAAAAAGAGCAGGTTAAGAAAGAAGATGAAAAAACGGCAATGAAGAGATAGTACAGAAGGTGCAAAACTTCAAAGCGGGCATAGAAGATTGACATCCCAAAGGCCTATACATAACTGAGGTAACCTAACAATACTCTCCTGTGATTGTCAGTTCTCATGGCATACAATAAACAAACCTAACTAACCTAACCCTATTGCTTATCCTATGCCCCTGAGAGAACTAATTTTGTAGTAATAAAACTTTTGAGTAAACTGATAACTCTGAACATACATTCAATTTCAATCACAACCTATTATAATGCAAATTATTTTTTTGTTTGCTTTTCTTCATCTAAAAGAATTGAACCATCGATTCAAAATAAAGCAAATGCAAGACTATGCAACAAGCACAGAAAAAAAACTACAAAATCTTTTTTATTGCATCATTTTCTTTATAAATTCTCTCCATTAATTTGTTAGGAAGATGTCAGAGATATCATACTAGAATTATTGTACTAAACAACACCCAGATCCTACTTTGATACATTAAGTAAATAATACCAAACTCTTTGTAGAAAAATTTCTGAAGGTAGTCTGATATCAATCATACTTACCATAATTTCTTGATGTCTTCTCATAATCAATACAAAAATTGAACAATGGATATCAGCTCACCATGAAGAAAAAAATATTGGATAGCTAAAAAAAACTACGCTACATATGATGGATGTTAGAAATTCTGCTGTGTGTTCTTCTTGAGTTACTCTTCTTTACAATTAGTTTTCTGACAATGTTCTTCAAAACTTCCAATTGATTAATTTATATCTGTAAATAAGAAAAGAAAATATTTAATTTCAGAGGAAGAAAGCAAATATGATAGGAATCAAACATACATAATGCAACTATCCTATGCATATATTCAAAAGGAACACAAGACAACTTGAAGTTGATGCTGTTATGCATGGAACCTAGAGTTAAACACTGAGTAATACCTTAGCTATACCACTCTGCTTCACACCATGGCAGCAGAATTTAGTAGTTATCTTCACAATAAAGTTTGTACAGCTAATAAAATTTACCAAAGCACATAATATGCAAGCATTTAATGCATGTAGGCATCTAAATTAAATCCAAATCCAGGATCCAGATTTGGATTGTTTGCAGAATGCAGGTACTTACATTTTGGGTTCCACTAACAATTCTCAACTAAACAATTATTTATAAGATCTTTTGGAATGCCCTTCAAGTTAATTTTGCCACTTCATAACATAGTAAAAACATTCTCAGATATGCAACTTCATTTTCAAATAATAATATTTACATATAAATTTCTCAATCCTGAATCATTTTTATGCATTATTGGTGCACAGTCCATGCTCTGTAGACTAACTAACTGTCAAGTTGTGAGATATTTTCAAACAAGTAACAACAGTTTTGAGTACTAAAAACCTTATTAAGCAGAGTTTTAATATTTATTTGTATCATATTTACTCATTTGTAATAGAAAAGTACTTAATACATATTGCGCTCGAAAATGAAATCAATAACCTAACAAGATTATAAAATACTGACTTAGCCTTAACAATAATGCACCAACAATCTTCAGTATAAAAACTATAGTAACTATATAAGCATACTCTTAATTTGTGTTGCATCTTTCTTCAAACACGTGATAAGACTTTCTTAGGAACCAAAATTTATTATTTAACCATGAAGATGTTCATGATTTTATATTAAACACCACACTCATCAGAATTTCAACACAAATATAATAAAATTAAATACATTGTATTTATGTTCATTTCGCCTCCTTCATATCATTAATTAAAACACATTGGGCGTAAAGTTTATTTTGAGATTATTTGTATTTAGGTGAACAGCTGATGGAATGTGCCCAACAGCTGATGCAGTGTTGACAACATGCGCTAACCATTATTTTCCTATCTACCGCTTCCGTAACTGCATTTTACTATCACTTATGATAGAATGAGTTAGAAATGTGCATGTAACTGAGTCATAATAGTAAAACTTCCGAGTCCCGAGCAGCATGTACGGATGACTTTGAAAGTCACTTCGTCTGAGACTTCGACTGAACGTGTAGAATTCAGTCACACCATATACACACCAAGCCACGTAATACATCTTCCGTAAATATTGTAGTTTCACTTTGAATGGTACTTAGCGCTCTACGCATATACTATGAACAGTAATTTCTATGTCATTCACAACTATCATGGAGTTTTTTAAAAGCAATCATATTACCCAATTATATGAATACTCAAGCAGAACATCACGCTAACCTGATGATCAAATAGATCAATTCGTGATTTTTTTAGGGTTGCTTTGTATTAATTTATTCAAGTAGCGTACGTGCAATGTGCTGTTTATTATTCAAAACTGGCCAGTTTGATTTAAACATGACATAAACTGAATATTTATGCTGAGTTAACAGATTTGTTTTCATAAAATATTAATGCATTTGCTCATATCTGTAGGCATGGTATAAATGTGTTTTTATTACATTAATGCCAGTTGTTGCTGCCATGTACTTTTTTATACATTGTTCACATCAATGAAGTAATATTCAACATGCTGAACTCAGGATTTGCACTTTCGTTGAGTTCCTAATAATTTTGTATTAGTGCACTTGATTTTTATAGGATGGATATCGGACAATTGGTATACATACTATCGAGTAATCCATGTCAAGTTGAATGAAATCAATACAACTAGAGTAAATTTATCGATACAGAAGAAGAAATTCTCTTTCAATACATAATCATTACTATGATTAGGTACAAAAATTAGTTGGTTTTATATCAAAGCAAATAATTGTCCTGAGAATCCATCATGTACTCTACGGATTTTACTCCAGATGTTTAACTATCACCTGCATTTATACACAGTTTTAAAAAATTATGCGAAATTTTCATCGAAGACTTAGTTTGATCAATTTTTCCTACGTTTTATTAAATTTGAAGAATACTGGATCGTAAAAATGAATTTTATGAAATTTCAATGTATGTGTTAATGCTCAGGGGTCATCCAAATAGCTAACACGTACGAGCAGTTGTTGGAAGATGAGGAGTCAAGTAATTGTTGATTACCGTAGTGTTTCCTTTTAGCATGTTACATGATTATTTCTCTAAATTTTTGCTATTTTCAATGGCATACATACAGTTTACAAAGTTACAGCTTTTCTGTCCACTTAGTTTAGGAACCTTAGAGAAGGTAAATAAAGCACTTTTTTTAAATAGTACTGTAGCTGAAAATACTGTCGTGGTCAAGAAAAATGCTCAAAACACGTAAAAGTTTCTCACGCTCTTAAATGAAAAAGTTGAAACATTATTTTTAAAATGACTTGACTACGGAAACAAACTATTAGCAGCAGTTTAAAGCATTTATAATTAAGAAGGGGACCCACACCCTTCAGGTCTCAATGGGTTTCTGGACGCAATACTCCTCGGGACATGAAAGAAATAGAATATGTGGACATGAATAAATAACTCTGTGAAGTGAATAATAATCTACTCAAGTATTTACAAGTAATTTTTTCCTGTTAAACGACGCAGAATATTTTCCGGTGATTCTAGGTGTTTCTTGTTGATCAGACTGGAGCTGGGACTATTTGTATTGAAAATATCATTATTCATGTGAATTGAACAACAGTAGCGAATACTAATTAGATGTAAAATATAAAGTAAAGGCGATCGATCAGCCATCTGGTTGTTCGCTGAAATCACTATAGGTTCTTGGAGATTTTAGATATGAAAATGATTCTTATGAAAAGTAGTAATTTACAGGAACAAGATGTATATGTTTAGCAAGTGTGAAAATCTTTCGATCGGCGCGCTGCAGGGCATGAATAACACCACTGAACTTTTGAAGCACAAAATTAATCCTGAAAATAAGGTAGAATTATGATACTTTATACTAACTGAATCAATAAAAATTGTAAGAAACGAAGTATAGAAGAAATGTTCGAGACAATGCGGACTTGTATCACAATTTAATTAACAAACCGTCTTACATCATTCAGTAAAATTAAAATCGACTTGTGAGTCGCGCCTATTCTAAGGTGTAATTTTAAAGCTGTTTTTTGTAAGCTGTTGTTTGTACGCCGTTGTTTGTAAGCTGTTTTTTGTAAGCTGGTGTAAGTAAGCTGGTGTTTGTAAGCTGATGTTTGAAAGCTGGTGTTTGTAAGCTGATGTTTGAAAGCTGGTGTTTGTAGCTGTTTTTTGTAAGGTTGCATTTAAATACAAAGCCTATGAAAGTGACCCAAGCATGAGGAGTACTTTTTGCGTGCCTAAAGCATACATGCAGATTCGTGAAGGCAGGTCAAGCATGATTTGCTGCACCGCTAGCAACACTTTGTGCCGGTTGCTGAATTGTTGTAGGTTGCTAAAATATGATCCAATAACTTGTCAGTAATTAAGAAAAGGATGACTTCTTTCCAGCCACGCGTGAATGATGATAAAAGTTAACATTTTATTCATCTGCAAGCACAATAATATTATCACAATAAATAGTTCGACACATCACAGAGGTATAACATTAGATATGTGTAAAAGTACCCCACCCTATCTTGAAATTCCAGCGTCTAGTTTTGAGTGAAAATTGAGCCTTTTGAATGATCATTCCAGTATTTTATAAACCTCAGTATTTATCGCAAATACAATCATAAAATTGACGTCGACGATTAAAATTCCCCCATGATTTTACAAAATGTTTGATAGTCTAGAGCAGATATTTTTCGACTGTACAGTTTTGAACAAAACTTTAAAATATTGAAGATTTACGTCTCGTAGTCGCCCACCAAGAAAAGTGTGCAAAATATTGGTATCCAGTTGGTGTTTAACAAACAAATTCATGAATAAATAGACCATCAAAAACTACTTTGGGCTTATTATTAAGATGTCATCAATTTGTTATGACTATCATAGCACATGATGTGTTAAGCTTCCAGCGGTTATTGTTTTCAATTAATTAATGTTCGACAGAGATCGTCGTTTTATAGTACCAGATGATAAATCGCTCCATCCACCTCTCAATATTGGGAATTGCTTCTCATCGATAGCCCTGATTCCTGAACTTCACAAGCACGCAAGGCAACCAAACCTGAGACAGAAATATTTGTTAGCATAGTTATTTCGAATATTCAATATAAAAGAAGAAGACATTTCTGTGTCATTAACTATAGTTTGGTTTATTATTGTAAGTGATACTGATAGGGTTTAATTGCGTGTGATCTATGACTGGCAAATATAAGAAATTCGAGAATTCTACCAGCCCGCAAAAGTTACTTAAATGTTTCCCTAATCAGTTAACCCGAAATTCCCACTTGAAGGTGTAAAAGTGTATCATCCAAGAAAGTGAAAAGAAGAAAATACGAACATCGAAATAAATTATAATTGTCTATACAATGACAATGTTCAGAGCAACGTTCATCTAAATGAAAATTTTATATTGATGCACGCTTAACCGTCTGGTAATATTAGTCGTCAGAAAATGAACTACGTACATAATTATTAACTAAAGCTGTACATATTTTGACCATATTAAAAAAAGATCTCTACTATTGCGAATGTATTTATTTTTTCGTTGATTGTTGATTAGTTACTGTTTTTTGTGTTGGAACTCCAGCTCGGCCATAAGATCTTGCACAAGGGCACAACTCTTAAAACGAAGGCATGAGAATTATATTGCAAGTGATNAAAAATAAAGTTTAAGAATGCGCGTCGAATCTGATCTTATGCAACAATTATTCTTATAGAAATCAGGGTAGAAGCTGATTTACCTTTCAGACTTTCGTTACTAGGAACTTATATAAACTAAATTTGTTATATCGAGCGCTATCTATCACTCGGATATAGAGGATATAACGTACCATTTATATAGATATATCGGCTAAAGAGTTTTGCTGTGCATCAGCCGTGATGCAATCCTCTTTGTCAACCAGTTCCTCCATAAGTCAATTGACAACTTCCTTCTTGTTCAAGGTTCCTATATTGTCTGGTAATTAGATTAGCACAAACTCGCACTCACAAGCAAAACAAACGAACAAACAAATGACAAGGTGACAGAAACAATCGATTTGCGAAGCTCTGCCCTCCAAACGTCCGCTGCTGGCTGGGACTGTCCTTCCAGACGCGAGTCCCACGCGTTCTGGAATTAATGTTACATGCCATCATTATAACTTTGCTCAATTAACAACATTTTTACCTGCATTTCGAGCTTAAAGAAATAGTGTTGCTTGGAAATCACAGTTCATAAATTCTACAAGAAGCACAGGTTGACCTTATTCTTTTTTGAGTTTTCCAATGATTTTTGATCGCTTCTGGCCCTCTGAAGGCTCTGGCGCTCAGTCTGCCATCAGCGGGCGTAGTGAAAGGTTGTCGTGCGACTCGTCTGAACTTGAAAACATAAAAGTTAAATATTGGAAACCCATTGTGATTGAATAAAATATTCTTATCGACTTAGAACATGTCCATGGTTCATTAGTTTTTGCTGATACAGGTGAGTGTAATTAATGAAACTAAATTTATTTAGATGACCTTGGACCTAACGTTTCTCCCATGCAACGCAGGCCGGTAGGCCTAACTGTGCACTTTGACTCCTAGCTCCCCTGTGGCTCAAAATAGGATGGGTTGGGGAGCGATAGCTAAATGCTCGCCTGGCTACGAGGGTTTACACAATCCAGCAGCAGATTTTCTTAAGAACGTGCCATGATTTTGTAGCTGTAAACTAGTTAATCGTTACTCAACAGGTTGATTCTCGCTTACAAATGTGCTTACATGAGTATCAGAAAGCAAGGAAAATTTAGTGGTAGTTGATGAATGTTTTCAATAATTATTCATGAGCACTAAGTGCGTTCCTATTACGGGTTAGGCAGCGCAGGTGCCGGTTGGAAACAATGTATTACCACGAGTGTTAGAGCATTTAAAGATATGACAGGCGTTACGTTTGCATATAATTACGAAGGACAATTTTAATGCATAGCTTCTTGTGGGTTGGCTTAGCTTAAAAGCCGTACCGGATTTTTTTGGACCAAATACACGGAACCTCAGGAAAAATGACGTGCTCTAAATACCTTATAATCTGTTGTGAATTTCATTGTATGATTATGTAATTTCTAGCTGTCGTTTCTGTTTCACCTACCTGATAGTTATTTAATTTTAGACTGGGTAAATTTTAAGGATGTAATTGTTGAGCCCTAAATATATATATAGAACATGTAGTAAATATATATAGGGTAGTCTAGTCAGTCGTGTGCTTCATGTCACTCTAAAATAGTCCTGCCAAGTGTGAGCTGAACCTTTATTTCGTTAATTTTTACATTAGGACCCCAATCGTAGCAAAGTATTTCACGTGACTTTTCTAGTGTATCCTGACCCGTTTGTCCCGAATATGAACGCGAAACTGGGCGCAAATCAATATATTTTTAGGTATTAGTGATTTTGTAGCACATTTCATTTGCTGCGATCGCGGCACTAGATTTTGTGTGTGTAAACAACCCATCCAAACCTTACCTAACTTCACCAACTCCATTTTGATTCAACCAATGAACTCTTCTCAATTCCTATTTTGGAATGCAAAAAATGTCAAAGTGCTACCCGAGTTTCTGTAGAGGGAATCCTAATGTAAATACCAGTCCTTCATTTTAGTTAATTGTCCTTAGACGCTGTCTGCCGCTCGGGCCGCCTCAGTTACTGTACAGCCTTCATTGTAGTGTCGATGAATAAAACCATTCTTCTCAATTTCAGTAATTCATACTCGGAAGGTTTTGAAGCATATGAAAAGCTGTGTGAGAAGATATCGGAATCATTTACTTCACCTTTAGCTAGGCCTTTCGGGACTTCTGTCTTTTGTGCCCACTTTGCTTCTTGCAATTTTCACACCATCACTCCCTGTTCTTTGCCTTTTCTTCCTCGGAATCTTTATAAGGAGACGTTTTAGTTTTCAACTGAAATGTTTGTTGGAAGAAGGACATGTTTCCCCTGAGGAGACATCATAGGCCATGCGCAATGGTGCAGTTTTGCAAGTTTTGACGTTGCTGTCTTGTGAGGAGTGGCGTCCCCAGGGGGACATAGTTAGGTTACCTCAGCTATAGCTAGGCCCAGGGACTTTCGTCTTTCGTGCCCACATTGCATCTTTCTATTTTCATGCTATCTTGGTTAATTGATCTTTACATTTTCTTCCTCTTCCTCCTTAACTTACTGTTTCTTTGTACAAGGAATCTTGTGTGGGAACACACCTGCGTATAGATACATTTTTGACAGTCCATGTTAAATGGTCCCTTCTATTTGCTCTCTTGAGATCGCCTTTGATGCTTCAAGGCAGCCTTAAACTAATTAAATAATAATGATAATCAAAAGGTTAAGTCCGTTTATCCTGAAAACGAGTTCGTTGTTTATTTACGTCTATCTCAAAAATTTCACGATGCCATTCCAAAATATGCAGATGCCCTTGGTGCTTAGTACAAATACTTGTCATTTGGCAAATTTGTGTTTTAATTTTCGACTGAGAGGAAGGTATCAACATGAGCGTCTAATGGTGTGGTCTATAGTCGTCATGCCTCCCCCCTCCCTCCTTCTGGTCTTGTTTTTAGTTCAAGATTTGATGTTAACTTGATGTTCCGTAGCCTGGATACCCGCTGTAACCATGCATCGTCATCAAAAATACGCTCCGGTCCCTGACGACGGTTGCAGCAAAGCCACAGCGAAAGCTTGGGTTATTTTGGAAAAAATTGTCTTGCTTATTAAGTCTTGCTACTAATCGAAAGTGGAACCTGCAAGGCATCCACTATTCTCCTAGTTATTTGTTAATGTATCAGTGCTACCGACTTCAGTGAGGGTACCTTACTTTTGCCCCACCGTGTAGTAGTAGCTTTAGTAGTAGTAGTAGTAGTAGTAGTAGTAGTAGTAGTAGTAATAGTAGTGGCGTAGTAAAGCGCATCAAAACGAAAAGCTCCGTCTGTTTCTCTTCATCTTGCGAACACTTGCGTAATTACGGGGGACCAGATAAGAGTGTTGACTCATCTCTGGTTGAGTCATGTAGCAATTACGAGAGCCCTCCTGAGAGCACGCCGTATCTATTGACCACCAGGAAATAGGCCAATATTACCAAACATGGATACTTGGGTGTGACTGTAAATTACTTCTGATCCACATATATATCGTCTTTTTTCCTTCGTAGATCTTACGCAGCGTTTCCGGTAGCCCTCCGATAGAACCATAAAATCTTTTGAATCGACCCATAAACATTTAATACGCGGCACGACTCGATATCGCTGCCAGAAGACAGTTCTGATTGGCCGAGCAGCGCTGCGTGTTCTTTATTGACGTACCATCATGCACGTACGTGATGATAATCGTGAACTCACAATACAGGAATTCTCAGACGGAAGCTTTGGTGACTTCCTAACGATTTTCTATGCGTAGGAATCGTTCATTTAATGTATTCTCTGTTATGTGCCAGAAGCGTGCGGGCTGCACGACACCTTTTTTGTTGACATCAACACGAGGTGACAGCACAGGGGTTCCGTAAACATGATACCCCGCACCAATGCCAACTCGACTGTGAAATCCCTGATTGAATTTGCGATCTCAGTTCTCCAGTTCATCATTAAATGTCTATCTTGTGGGCTAAATTTCCGAGTAAAATTAATTTTTATAATGCTTAATTGAGTCGGTGAATTGGTGTTTTCAGAAGTAAAAAGGTGTACTTGTACATACTGGCGGTATGAGTACTTATGTACTGGGTCTTCAATTGACGTATATACTGTATGCACACGAGGGCCATGTTGTGGAGTTAGTGAGTTACCAAACCTAAAATATTTCCTGAAGCACATTTAAATACACAAAATATTTGAATTTCTACTACCTTATTTCAAAGTCCATGAATAATAAATGTTAGACCCGACCTTCATTCATCTTTAAGTGATCGGAAATGCCAGGTAATGTCAATTTCCGCTGTCTTTATTAGTCTCACCGAGAATTTCCATTTCCTGTGCGTACAACGAAGCTGCATCTTAATGGAACTAATGACCAATATGGTGATAAAACTAAAGATCAATATGATAATGAAACTAATGATCAATATGATAACGAAACTAACGATTGATATGCACGTCAGTATTGGCGCTTACTTGTACTCTACATTTTTGTAATGTTTCATAATTTATCATATCTTAGTCTCGGCTGAGAATATTTTAATCGTCGCAATAGATATTCCTAAAAATAAAGATAAAAATTTAATTGGCGTTGACCCGATTAGTAAATGATCATGCTTGATCAATGACAGAAAAATTAAAGAATTATGATAAACAATACAAAATCCACGAACCAGATGGTCAAGGGTTGAGAGGTCACTTCATACCCCTCGCATGCATGTGTGAGTGCACCTATTGACCTACAGAAGAAGGGGACAAAAAACACAGTACAGTTTAAATTTAAACACTTTCACTATTGTAATGTCATGGGAATCAAATTTGCAAAATACATGGAAAACATACACAGGTTAAGGACGAAAAGGCACTGGTCAACTGGTCAGCAGAAAGAACACAGAAACACCGCGCGTCTCGTCAACATTCGAATCCAATCGCTCCACAAAGTGCACGCGTTGCACCGCAGTGTCCTAAGTCCCGCTGACGTAATGGTGTCACGGCGATCCTTCTGAGGTGCAAGTCTGGCGGCTTAGCGGGTGCTTCTGGAGTAGCTGCTGCGTTGTTATATGACGTCGGTCTGACGTCAAATTCGGCGTGTAATTTTGACTCAAGCGAGAATTCTAGTTATCCTCTCTCACGTTGAAGTGCTTTCGACTTTGCCTCCCCGAGGTGTTCTTCCGTTGATCTCGACGATGCTCCATGCTTCTCCAGTATTAACGTTTGTAGGGTGTTGATTACTGCTCTTGAATTGCGATGATGATTCGGGAGAGTTGCTCGGTTACAATTGAATTGTTGTGATGGATTGAGCGGCAAACAGCGGCAGAGTTTTAAAGGTTCGGACTTTATTCCCAAAATGCGGGCCATACGCCCAAGGGGTGCGCGGGCCGACGCCTTTTATCCTCAGCGCCCAAAATTAAACTCCCGATCTTCAATCGCAAACCTTTCACTTTGAAATAGCCACGCCTATGTATGGGCTGGTCGCTCTCCCATTCATGAATTTAGTCTACTTGTCCTAAAATCTACTACAGGTCACGCCTCCAGCTGAGCCTATTAAGCCAATCGCTATTCCCTCATGTCACGCCAAGTTCCCAAAGTCCCGCCTACAGGCGTGTTCTGATGAATTTGTTTTCTTTACGAGTTTGTTAGAAATTCCTCGGTTAAGTCATTGTTTACTTCCAAGGACCTTTCTGAAAAGTGATTCCTTTTGAGAACCACAGACCCCACTTCACTCTGACATTTTTGGAGATTCATGTGTTGCTCTACGAACGACAGCTCTCTACCCGTGAGAGTATGGTCAATGTCACCTGCAAAGTCTTTAAGTTCTTTCTAAAGTTGCCTTTCCCATTTTCCTCAAAGTTCCTTACTAAGAAATCCATACTCTTAATTTCACCACATTTAGGAGGGGGGAAGGTTGTGAAGGTGCAAGTTTAACTATTTGCTGTTGCATGGCTGCTTGCGAAGGTTATCTTAACTAAATAAGAGGATGTAGGCGTGCAAACCGACATAGGCCTAGACAGACTGACAAATATAGGCCAATACGGACAGACATTGGCCTAGGCAGATACGTAGGCCTAAACAGACAGACGTAGGCCTAGATAGAGAGAGGCCTAGGTAGACAATCACATTTAGGCCTAAACAGGCAAACATACATAGGCCTAGACAGACGTAAGCCTAGGCTGACAGTCTGATTTGCCATAGTAGACATGAAGACAGCCGTATGCGTAGACATACAGACGTACAGAAAGAGAGACGTAGGTCTAGACAGAAAGAGAGACGTAGGTCTAGACAGAAAGACTGGCGTAGGTCTAGACAGAAAGACTGGCGTAGGTCTAGACAGAAAGACTGACGTAGGTCTAGACAAAAAGACTGCCGTAGGTCTAGACAGGAAGACTGCCGTAGGTCTAGAGAGAAAGACAGGCGTTGACCTAGACAGAAAGACTGACGTAGGTCTAGTCAGAAAGACTGACGTTGACCTAGACAGAAAGGTAGCCTTACGGCTAGGCAACAGAAAGACAGACGTCAGGCCAGACAGACAGGCAGACACAGGTGACGCTGGAGACCACCTGAGCGCGAGACGCACGTGCTCCACTTGTTTAGCGCCGCATGTCTCCTGCGTCGCTCGCCCCCGCCAGCTTTGCTTCGGATTTTCCCGCGATATTGAGTGAAATTGGGGTCAAATGTGCTTATCTAGGTGTAGCCTGTGAATATGTACATCAGCTGCAACATTGCGATATCGTTTAGTATTTGCACTATTACGACATTAGTGTTATGGGATGCCGAGTCTCGACACAGGTTGTGGGTAGAGAACTTCCAGTGTCTTACAACTACTGAGGGATGTGAGGAATGTGTGGTTTAAACTTCCTTTGCCAAGGGAAGTACTTCCTGGTTACGTGAAATACCGTGCCTGAGCCGGGGTACGAACCCTGATCGTCGCGGCTGCGAGGCCATCACGCTAACCAGTACGCCATGAAGCCCACAGACACCAACGCAAGCAAACAAGCAAACAAACACACACTAACAAACGCGATGTAAAGGTCAAGCAAGACGAATAACCGCCGACAGTCAGGGTAAGGCGATCGACACGCGCAGCAACGTTGTTGCCCATTGACTACGTGATGACGGGCATGCCTGGCACACGTGACCTTGGCGTCACCTTGCTAACGTTGATGACGTCAGTGGCGGCATCCTTTGGCTCTGTGACGTCACCGTGACGCAATGCCCGGCCCCCGCCACTAGCCGCTCTCCTGACTTGGAGTACGCCTACACGTGTCAAAATGCTTTGACCCACAATGTGAACACACGTGTAAAATTTGAAATAAATTTGAATGGAGGTTTGTGGACGCGGAAGCGGTGTAAATTTATAAGTTTGGTTGTATTGTAGCTTTATTAACTAGTGATGTAATTCTTTGATAAAGTCGTTTGATATATTGCTTTAAAGCATATTATTTGATATACTTCCTTGTTGTCGAGGGATTGAGGGGATCCTTGGAGGGTTGGGGAGAACAGGGGGTGAGGGAGGAGTCAGGGATGAGGCCTAGCAAGGGAGCGCGTTGTTGCCACATCCATTGCTGCCAAGTGCACGAACCTGTATTTGGTAAACGTGTATTTATTTCATAGATGGGCATAATTAGGGCGCTCCATGAGGGCACGGCTGTCTGTTGAGTTCATTAACTGAAATTTTGCTCTGAACTTTTCGTGTTTCTTGTTGAAGAAGTTGCTGTCGCCGCCATCACACTTGTCTTTGCAGGATTTTTTAAAATTCTCAAACGGTCGAACTTTACCAAGTATTGAAGTGCTTATGAGTAGAGGTTGAAGGGTGACTAGGGCTGTTCATTAGGAATATAACTTGAGAGGGTGACGAGTGCTGCTAGTAAAGGAGACAAGTTCAGAGGGCGATGAGTGTTGCTAGTTAGGGAGATAACTTCAGAGGGTGACGAGGGCTGCTAGTTAGGGAGATAACTTAGAGGATGATGAGTTTTGCAAATTAGGGATATAACATAGATGTTGAAGGTTCCTTGGGATCGTTTTAAGTTGAAAAGGTGATGAGGGTTGTTAACTATGAATATACATAACTGGGGAAGGTGATGAGGGTCGTGGAGTTGGTGTCATGGATACGGAGTGTCTAGTGTGACCTACCCACTCTCCCTCTTCTTGATACGCTTGACCTTCATTTCAGCTCGCCTGGTCCCGTCATTGAAACGTTTTGCGCCATAGAACTGAAGATTTCGCAGTTTGAATCTTCCTTTCGTGTCGTATCTCATAACGCAAATATGGAAACATGGTAAATAAAGTCCGCCATTGGTAAATAATCACAATAAACGTTTCAAAAATGGTGTTCTTGTGGTCATGGTTTGTGTAATTCTAGAAAGAGCTGTTTGGATTGTAGTGAATTTGAATGCAATACAAGAATTTTACACGCTCGATTTCTCAGAAACGAAAACCTGCAACTACCGTCAACGATTTGAGTTATGTTCCGACTTACACTCGGGTGTAGCCGAAATCATTTATTTGAATTCAACTCTATTCAGTTGCGATATAATGGTGTCGCTTTGAGATACAGCAGCGAGACTTGGAGAAATTCATTTTCGAGCCCTGTTGTCTAGAAAATGTGGGTTTTGTTTTTTAAATCTTCCTGTTTTATGAACTGAATAAAGGATTAACAGAATGTTAATCATTGATAAGACTTAACGATCTGTTAATCATGTTTGCAAAGACACTTACTGAACAAGTAAATAGTAAAACTTGCGTTATTTCAGAATGTACCGCCCCTTGTTAATGTGATTGGCGAAATTAAACCTCATTCGTTAAGGTAATGAAATTGCAAACGAGGTACAATGAAAATTCCATGGCATGAAACTAGTAGCCACAGTGCTCACCAAACTGCCCAGTTTACACACCCGTGTAAACTGTGACATACATTTGCACATTCCTTTGCGGACATGGAATAGTATTTTTCTCAGTGCATTTCACTGTGATCAAATCGCCGGTCGTCCCAACGATGAGGATCAGAGGCCGCCGACCTGCGTTTTTTCAGCTGACGTAGCGGCATCCCGCATCTACGGTGGAAACTCCCGCGATCAATGAAAGTCGGTCNGGTGGGGGAGGTGTAGTGATAACCTCACGGTCGCAACAGTCAACGGGTCCGGCCATCTTCCGCTTCTCGTGCGAATATTGCCGTACGTTGTCTTCGACAGAATGAACACCTTCAGAGCCTTCGAGTCATGACCACGGAGGGTGTTCGAATTTGATCGAACCTCGTCAGGTGTGTTGTCTGCGTCTAAGTTGGGTTGTCTGCGTCTAACTAAGTTGTGTTGTCTGCGTCTAAGTTGTGTTGTCTGCGTCTAAGTTGTGTTGTCTGCGAACCTCGTCAGTTGTGTTGTCTGCGTCTGAGTTGTGTTGCTTGCGAACCTCGTCAGTTGTGTTGTCTGCGTCTAAGTTGTGTTGCCTGCGTCTCACTAAGTTGTGTTGTCTGCGTCTAATACCACTTTAAAGTGGCGATGTATTGCTTGACTGGAGTTCTAAGATAGTCGCGATAAGACTCGGGCTCAAAAAATGTTGATGGTGTTCTAGCATTGGAAAATTTTGAACAGTGATGAAAGGGTTCAAGTATCCCAGAAATATACTAGATCCTTAGGAATTTGGTACACACATCCGTTCTCAGTGCGGTGTGATTGGTTCCATTTCGTAGTGGTTACGCGCTCTGTTCCTAGAGAAGCGACCAGGGTTCGACTCCAGGCTACGGTGCCGGATTTTGTAGCACAGCGCATGGCTGCGCTTGGGAAAGTGAGCTTTGGAAAAGAAAGCTCTAACTCCGCACTAAACACATCACTCACCACGTGTCAGTAATTGAAAGACATATAGGACCCAGTGTTATACTGTATACTGCACGCCTACTCTATTGTAATAAATACAGTTTCTTCATTTTTTTCCGAATTTTAAGGCTGTAGTTTTACTGTTTGAAAACTCGATTGTATCATGCTTTGTATGGGACAGATTTCGGAATAAATGATTTTAATTTATTTGTTTATCAGTATCTTTCTTCTGGTGCCCATAGCGCTCAGCCACCTGGCGGCGAGCAAGTGCAACTGCATCGTTTTCTCTCGACTTGATCCCTTGATGGCCGCGTTGTGAGACATGATCACGTGTTCCCACTCGCACACGAGCGTCGAGCTTTATTTTGGTCGTGTGATACGAGGGCTGCGGACGGGAGACGAGAGCTGCCAACAGTGCCTTTTGATATTTTTACATGCCCTCACGCTTTCACAAAACTGGTGAAATTGGGTTTTTATTTTCTTCTTTACTTTAAATAAGTGTTCAACGAAACGTACATCGACTTTAAGTGTTACCAGGTTCAACCACCAATGTTGTATAGTGATTCTATATATCTTGAAACGTGGACTAAAAACTTGAACAACCGTTGCACGATTCCATTAACACGGCGATCGCTAGTAGTAGTAGTAGCAGCAGCAGCAGCCTGGAGTGGAGTCCCTGGACGTGAGGGGAAAGAATCGAGGGTTAAAATTCCTGAATGCTTGCGTGGTCGCGTTGGCAACACCGCGTGGCGGTTGCATGCCTACTCCCAGTCGACCGTCACGCGCCTGCGCGGCGAAGGCGCAGTCTTCGGTCACGTGCGGTTGGTTGCTTCTGCGAGGGAGGGAAGCGTGACGGGCCACCACCGGAAGAAGATGCCAGTGAAGCTACAGTAAAAAAACCTTTCGATGCTTCACGAAGATGCTTGCACATCGTCTCGTGCGACAACAGCGTTCCTGTTTGTTTGCGAACCTCATTTGTGAATCCTTCCTGTTGAGGAAATGTAAATATTGATTGGGTCAAAATGCGCGACTGATGTTTTTTATTCGAGAACTGCAAATGGTGATAAAATTAGGAAAATGATAAATGTAAATAAATGGTGATGGGGGCAGAATAATTGAGCGATGTTGTTTTTTCTTCAAGAAAGGGTTTGTAGGAGTGCAGTTATGTGAAAGAGTGAAAATGTTTTTTTTTTGAGTGCGTGTTAGTGAGATGAGGTGAAATCTCAAGTTTATTGCTGTGTGAGAAAACTCTTGAGCATGTGCTACCTTAGCATACTCGGTTCACCTCTTCATTTCACGTTCGCACTCGCTAGTTATTTCATAGGTATTTAAAGTCCGCAGCAGACGAAAGCTTCATTAATCGTATGAATTCAGCTGTTATTAATGAGTCTAATTCAAGTAGTCGGAGTGGTAGGTATCTCGTGAGCCCGTTTGTGTTCACAAACATGCATCGTTGCTTTCGTTGAATGCCAAATGGGGCAAAACCATCACGCGTGCACAGGATGACTGTACTCGTCACAGGAACTTACTCGGTGGAAACGCCCACTGAATTTGATGAAAGTACCCCGATCACAGGCACGCTAGACCAAGAATGGAGCCCTCGGGTCTTTCCTGTAGCCACATTCTTTTCTTTCCAATTCTGTTCTTTTTCATTTAATTCAAACCCGTTCAACCCTGTGTAATTTAATTGTGTGCTGGTCTATTATTCTGTTCTACCTACTGTTCTTAAGATCGCATTCCGCGGAGCCGTCACGCCTGGGCCTCGTGTTGAGTGCTTGTTTATGTAAGGGACGTGCTTGTTTGTTTGTTCTCTTTTACAGTTCATTTATTCGAATGATCAAGCGATTCGTTTGACTCTTTGGTTTTTATGATGAATATAATCCCCTGACAATTCACTTTAAATGGCTAAAGAAAGGTTAACATTTAGCGAAGATAGGGCGGATGTATTCAAGAATGAATGTTGCCTCAAATAAAACGTGGATGAATGTTCAGCGAGTCAGTCGTGATATTGCTAGTAGCCTCGAAGTTGCACCTACGTACTGCATTCGCGAATTCGGGCGTGTATTTACGTGATCCATGTATGTGCATCCACAATAAATGGGGCGTTCTCGTACGTGTGACCAGATGCATTTAGTCGTTACATCTCGGTGCACGCGCTGCCAAATGCGTCTTGATCGTGCAGAGGTCGTGGGTCTCCGATCACATGAACGAATTGCAGGACTCGTTTATTTAAAATAAAAGTCCATCAGTGAAGAAAGCTTCAAAAAAAATTCTGAATCCTTTTAGTGCGTGACCTCATAACACCAATGCTGAACAAATATGCTCGTGAAAATTCCTAGATTTGGCGATCTCTGCAGTTTGAGCGTGAACGTTTGGTAATGAAGCCGTAATTTTAAATTTCTACTACTGTTTGAATATTTTGGTGTGAAAAGCTAGTTTACTTACAACGGTGTGCAGAAGTCGACGTTTATGTTGTCGTATGTTCCAAACCACCAAACTTATCAGATCCAATTCCAAACATATTCCTGTAAGAACACTTTCTTCACTGTATCCCACTGTGATTACATAGCAGATAGTCCCCACGATAATGAGGGTTAACTCTTCATAGCCTGTATGCCTATCAAAATCCACTGCCATGAAGATGTTGCTTCTTTTTCGTGAAAAGGAAAATGCAGCCTTTGAACTGCATGGGGCTGCGGTGAGTTCTTTCGTGCAAAAGGCACGAAATAAACCACAAAATAATTTGATCGCTGAGGGGTTGAGAGTCCATTGCCCCTCGTCATTCCTGAGGTGGGCAGGGACCTGCGTACATGCCGAGGGCGCCAGGGTGTTTCAAAGTGCTGTAGTTCCCCTGCATAGGTGTACAACTGCACACCAGTTCAAGAAGTTGGCAACCCGTGTACTATAATTCATTAATGTTAGTTGTGTAGCATTTCGGGTCTCACGTGAGTTTTTTTTAACGCTGAACACCATCTAGCTGTTTTTTTGTTGTTGAAACACCGCAGATAAAATTATATTCCTGCCAAGTGCGGCACAAATAACTAGGGCTGCTGGCGGTTGGATGTAGGTAAACAGGTGCTAGTAATATTTTTTACAGACTCGTGTATTTCACATGCAAGGACAATAAACTGGATCGGGATTTTGTTGTAATTCGAATGCACGGGAGCGTGAAATGCTCGCAGCTTCGTTGGCAAATTGCACTTTAGGGCTGCCCCTGTGCCATGAACCAGAGCTGCGGGATGTAGCTCATAAAAGAGTGTGCTTGTTGACTCCCTAGAATAGAGCGAGGACTCGAAGCGATAGTTATGTACAGTGAATGTCTAATAGAAATTGAGCGAATTTTCATCGCAAAATTTTCTCGCGTGAGTGTGTCGATATAGATAAATTTAATAAAAATGAATCAGCTGTGTGAGCAATGCAGTATGAACCATAGTCTACTAGTGTACTCTGATTTAAATACACGTGAGAACTTGAATATAAATATGAAGCCCAGAGGATATATGTGCGGTATCTGTTTTTTTTCATGTTATACGGGAATTATTCGTTTCAAATAAGAATGGGTCGAACGTTAAAATAAAGTTTATACTACTGCAAAAACCCGAAGTGACTTTTTCTGTTTCGGGGATTATTTCATATTTTGCAAAGCTCCAAAGCACTTCCCTGTAGGTTCTCACCAACAAGCCATTGCGTGTGCAGACGTCTTTGTTTTGTCGATGGCGAGTTCTCCTTTGTTGCCAAGGAAACAACTTCTTTCAATCCTTCCAGACCTTGTTTAGCATGAGCGTAACAAGCCGTAGAGAATTTATTCTAAAAATATAGGGCACTGCAAGGACTTGAAAATAACACTTTTAAGGACTACTTTTTGAAAATAATACGTATTTGCATTGAATATGTTTGTAAGTACGTGCGCCAGACATTACACTGTACGTGTACTGTAACATTGACTTGTACCGAGCACGTGGAATTTAAGGTACTTTTGTAGCCCTTCAAATGGGCTCGAAAAGTGGACTTTTTGAGACCTTGTGGTACGTGAGTGTGCCAAAAAACTGTACTACTTTCATTGCACAGTGTGTCTGTGACGCTTACGGTGTCGCTCTGGCGACTCCGATGGCAGGACTTGTAGGATTCAACGCTAAGTTGGATCCTTATAACGAACTCGTCTTTTCAGTGATGCTTCTTCAACTCACCTGCATTTCTGTGAACGTTCGCGATGGCGGTTGGATGTTCTCGATGGTGGTTGGATGTTCTCGATGGTGGTTGGATGTTCTCGACGGCGTTTGGATGTTCTCGATGGTGGTTGGATGTTCTCGGTGGTGGTTGGATGTTCGATGCAGCAGTAGCGCACAGTGTAATGTTGACTTGTACTTAACACATCAGTAGCGTGCGCTGTAATGTTGACTTGTACTTAGCACTTGCCTGACCTTTTAATTTATCATTTATTAAGGCATATCTTCCATGTTATGGACACTTCATGGTAATAAAAATACATATGAACGGTGGTGATTGAATGTAGTGGCAATAATTGATTCATTGATTATACAGCGCCTCCACATTTTGGTGCTCGAAGAACTTTACGTGTGTAAAAATTTCTCGTTCGAACGACCTGTTCTAGACTAGCCTTTTAAAATGTTGGTAAAACTTATTGAGGGATGAGTTCTCTGCAGTGATACTGGAAGGAGAGATGCGCCATGAGCATGGGTCCAAATGACCGTAATGAAAATGAGGAATTGTTGTATCGTGTCAAGTAATTGATATTTTCTTGATAAATGAATTAGGATAACCAAGAAATATTTCAAACGACTCATGTAAAATCAGCGTTATTGAAGCTGACGGTAGTCACACGCATTTTGACCCATCGGTCCTTGGGTTACCCCTATTACGATCACATCGACCCAATTGTCCTGTTCCATAAGGATGCTGCCAGGTTTTTTTTTTAAAGCTAAAAGGAGTCTTACTGCAGATACACATATGGCTGCGAATAGTTCATGTACAAAGCTACGTGTATCGGTATCGCCCAAATAATTCGGTCGTTGATGGGCTGAAGCGCCAGTTCAAATCGCTTGCGAGGAGACCGCGTCTGCTCGGGGCTGCCGCTCTTGGCACCTGCGCCGGATTTATTTCAGTGCTCTTTAACGATTTCAAATCTGCTTGCTACTCTAATATGTTTGTGCTCGCAGTCGAGCGTGCGGGGCACAGGGTAGTCAATATGCTCGTTAGTTGAACGTTCTTTAGTCGTTAGTTTCTTACGGAGGAGTTACGGGTTTGTTTATTGTTTTTCAACGATTTAAAAATCTGCTTGCTACTGTAATATATTTATATCTCAGATTCAAGCGCCAGCGTTAAGGGTTAAAGATGATTAATATATTTGTTAGTAGAATTTAGTTAGCTAACTCGCTTTGTAGTAAAGCACTTACCGAATTTAAGAATTTGAAATGGATTCGTTATTGGAAAAGCAGTCTTCACACGATTGTTATTTAAAAAATGAATATGAAAATCGACACCGAAGCTGAAGTGCAAGCCGTTTAGTGCAATGAATGTCGCATGACATACTTGAATAGAAATTATTCAACTCGTCTGGTAGATGAATCTCTGGAGAGGTAGTATATGTCTAAAAAGTTGTTTGGATTTCAAATTTGCAATTTCTAGAAGCATAGAAGGTAAAACGACTATCAATTAGCTGAACATACACAACGGAAGTTATGTTTTTGAATGTTTTATCTGACAATGTTGGTGTAAAAACTAATTTGAATACCCTTCGGCCAAGTATGGTTACTAAACTATTTGAAATAGTTTATTATCACAAGTGTTGCATCATTTAAAGATATTACAAGCATGGATTTCTCATACCATTATAATACAGTTTTTACTCATAGGTACTTGTGGGCCCGAATAAGTTCTATGACTTCTAGGGCATCCTACAACGATTTCTATCATTGGTTTCATTTTTTGACTAATTCCTTTTTTATCGCATCTCTTTTGAAATTCACTAAAATTTTGAGCGGGAATAGAGCCTGTGTTTTCAGAAATAAATTTGCATGGACTGCCGCGACGAGCAGCGTACGGGAGCTGGTCAGCGACAACCACACGGCCAGTTAGCGTGTGGCGTGTAGTGGCCATGGTAGCGTGTGGCGTGTCGTGGCCATGGTAGCGTGTGGCG
>VOMN01118188.1:0-59460 GCA_014899125.1 Orchestia grillus | reverse complement strand
AAGACGACCTGAGTTTTAGTATTATATAGATAGATAGATAGATTAGACACGCCCCGCCAAAAATGGCGGGACTAACGGTGTGAATTTCTCAAGATACCCTCTTATTTACGGTAAATCTGACTTGAGATAATGTTATTTGCAGTAACACTGGTGCCTTATCTGACAGTCTTGCTATTAGTTTAAGACGGTCGGACCCGGGAATTTTCTCCAATCTAAATCCATAAGAGTGTGACAGTGAGACAGACCAACCAAGCATGCAAGCGGCACTGGGTATTTATCATACAGTGTGGTAGTGGAATTTCAGCCTGTGTGCAAATATTCGCAAATTCTTAGCGCATCTTGCTTAATACCGGTATGAAATGAGACGCTGTGGCGTCACGCACCAACCGAGCGCGTCTAATCCAGCGACGTTCAAAATTAACTCGCGCAATTTTCTGAGGTGACTGACCTCCGAGCTCGAGCTGCGTTCGATGTTATTTTGGGGCCGCACGAATACCGAACTGATAATTTGCCTCTGCCTGTATCCAGGATACTAGAAAATCGAAGAGAATCATAAACGTGGACGTTCATTCGAGAGAAAAATTGGGAGGTTGGCTGGCAGACTATATTGCAGCCAACGATGGTTAGACTTTACCATGTACCGTATTCTTCTGCTATGTTGGGCATCAGTACACGGATTTTGGTGAGTCACACGATCTATGAAGTTTGCATCAGCAAGTCTTGTTGTGGTCCTGCCTTAGCTGTGCCCGATAACTACGATTCGTAAACTAAAAAATATGGATCAATTTGTATTCATGTGGAATGAATGACATCGGCTTCAAAAGAACCTAATCGAAGAGATGATCCGGTCGAGCGCGGTCTATATATTTTTTGGTGTTGCTTCACGCTAGGTTGAGTGAGGTTGCAGTGACCGATCTGTTACGCAGATGAATACTGAGCACCGATCAATGGTGTTCGGTTTCCTCAATTCTTTTCGTGCGAATTAGAGCTTGCTGAAGCTGGCAAGTTTCATATGAGAAGGACTGCTTCCAAGAAAGAACGGAAAAATATTTTTCTTCAAATCTCTCAGTTGGTAATATTCCTTAAAAAATCCAATTATTTCAAGCGAAATCAGCTTCCGGCTAAACTTCATCCACGGTTTGTGATACAGAATCGTGTCTGCAGGAGCTGCAGCTTCAGAACCGACTCAAAATACACCTAAAATATCCGAAGGGAGTTTCAAAACAGTCCTTTAATTCAGGGCTGAAATCTGCCAAAGAGATGCAAATGCAACGAAGCCCACAGAATATTGCCTATGCATAATAAAGAGATCGCCTAAAGAAAAACTCGGTTTCCTTGCAAACGGTCGTCAAAATAGACAGTTGTGGCAGGAATTCTTGAGCAGCGAAACGAGATCTTTGTCCGCAGGTAATCCACAGTACATCTGGCATCACCATAAATATTCAGCAGCGGGACCCTTAATTTAATCACGAGCTGACGCATCCAGGGCTGGTTATTCACCAGGTCGGAACGTCGAGTCATTCCCATCGGAACGGCTCCGTCACTTCATCGGTCGGTCAGATGTACGGTGTGGGCCAAGGTAATTGGCCACTCTAATACTGCTTAAAGTAGAATCATAATCCACGGTATGAAGTATTTTTTCGGATATTCACCTATGGGAGTTTCAGAAGGCTATTTGCAACGTTAGCTGTGAATATCGAAAGGAACTACACTTTTTCTAAATAATTGTTGAATTTACTGACTCTACGATTTAAGATAAACTTGGCCTAAAGCGTGAATTTAGTATTAAAAAGAAAGTAGTTATCTCATCGTAACTTAAAGATTTTTATGCATGTAATTCTAGAAGAATTGAAGTTGATATTGAACGCGTATTGCTAAACATGAAAAATTTTTAACAACATTATATCCTTTGCATTTTATGACCTAGAAATACGATTATTCATTGAATCAGTCAGTTTCTTTATTGTGGTAGCTGGAACAGATCTGTATGAAACTTTGAACCCCCCCTCCCATAACTCACGTGCGGTGCACCAGTCGCAGCAATTAGTGATGTCATTGTAAATTGATATAATAATAACATATTAATGCATATTTTGCAGGTAATTCGTATAGACTTCTAAAAAAATGAAACGGTTTTAACTGTCTAGCTTCTCCTGAAAACGTTTTGTTTCGACTTGGATGGATTACATTTTCTCGAGCTTTTGACCTGCAGAAAATAAAGCTCAGCGCATTGCAAAAAAAAAGCCTAGTTCTTTTCGAGTTTCGATAACAGACCAGATATATTCATAGGAAAGTGGGAATAAAATCATGATTTTTTTCATTTTTTATACGAAAAGATCACGTTCCGTTTCCATTACATCTTGTGCCATTTCCATTACATCTTGTGACTTTGTTTGGTTCCTTGCATGAAACACGTCATTACAACCAACCTTCACCGTTCTAGTGGAAAATTTGGAGCAGTGAAATTTTTAGAAAACTCTTCAAAATATCCGTTTTACATAAATAACTCATAATTTCCGAGATATCTAAAAACTTCCTACGAAGAAAATGTTTCCTTTCAAAGAGATACAGAAGTGATGTGTAAAGGGGTCGGTCCCTTTGGACAAGAAAGTTCCCTAACCCTGAGGGTTCCCTTAATCAGTATTTTTTGACAAAATATTCTGACCCACTATTAATCTTTAAAAATGTATCCTGTAGTATTCTCAGCACGAGAGTAATATTCTACAGGTATTCATACCCTTCAGCTTTTTATCGAACCAGATAAGTGTGAGAGGTACAGCTGCGACGGTACAGCGGTTTTGTTGAATCGCAAACCTGATAACAAAGGCGCGTTGTGAGACATTGTGCACTTCCTTTTTATTGACAAATATATACGTTTCTGCAAAAAATGTAGCAGGTAAATTCGTACAAACGGGAATTATGAACAATGCTGAAAATGACGTACTCTATTGCTGCTTGAACACCTGCATGCATGTAATTAAAGATATTTTGTCTGTTGAAAATTTCCCTGATATTTGAGATGTTCAACGATGTTATTTACCATCGATTTTTGTATCTCAATAGTCAATATACAGCATTATTCGCAACTCTGAATGTTTTGTTTTGAACCTGATAGGTAATCTTAGACTCTGGTTATTATTTCTAACCCTTGTTGTGATTTGAACTGATTATTATTTTCGACCCTTGTTGTAATCTTCGACTCTGAATGTTATTTTCGACTCTTTTTGTAACTTTGCATTCAAAATTTTGAGCTCGGATTGCATGGCATCAGATTCATGCTATGCATATCGTCTATGATATATAGATCAATAGATCTCCCCGTGTACAACAGATCACACCGAGTGCTACAGATCACTCAACAGATCAGCCCGCGTACAACAGATCACTCAACAAATTCATCAGGTACAACTCGCCTCCAGCAGCTCCCCTCAGGGAAAATCACGCACAGGCAAACGAGATTCCGACGAGATTAGCTCCACCTCGGCGTGGCACTGGCAAGTCGAGAGTATGTCCGGGCCTCTGACAGCTCAAAGTGTGCACACTGCCTGCTGTGAAGCACAGTGTGCACACTGCCTGCTGTGAAGCACAGTGTGCACACTGTCTGCTGTGTTATGCGCACAATGTGCCTCCTCACGGAACACAATGGCCATTGTGTGCACAGGAGACACCAGCCCAAAGAAGCCTCACGAGAGGGGCAGAGCACGCACCGTTTACCAGCATCTCAGCAAATCTTGCGTCCCATTCACATGCAAAGATTGGGACACTCAAATTAGAAGCCGCGATAGCTCTCCTCAAGCATAATAAAGAAGCTTCTTATCTTCGACAAGGAAGCCTCCATTCGACCTCACGGTGAATTCATCGCATTAAAATGCTCACAAAAGAAATGAAATGAATTTTGGAGAAGAGCTTTCAAGTGAATCGTGCTGGTTTTTCATGGGGATACATTTAATTTTATTTTGCAATATTTGTTTCTGAAAATTTTTTCGAGAAAGTTTTGAATTAAATGAAGCTAGAAGTATCAAGTAAGATATTAATTTACAATCAAATTACCATGTGGCTTGCCATGGGGATTTGATGTATCCTAAATAACATACAAAATCCAGGGCGTATAGTAGGTTGCGTTCGTTGTATTTCAGAAATGCTTTTCGGGAAAATTGTTCCGTCGCTCTTGGTACACAATCTTTCTGTCAGGCTTGCACAGTCCTACATGAAAGCACAAGAAGCTCGGTCGTCCAAAAATCACGAAATAAACATATTACCGTCGTGATTTCACGTCCACTTGGCGTTTCCCGCATTAATATTCGATGCATGGCAGGCTACAAGATAAATTCGTGCGTGAAAAACCTACAGGAGCTGCTGGAATTTCCAGGTAGGTCTCTGAAAAAGCCACAACCTAGAATAAATCTCCAATTTTGACAGGCGCGCTATTCGGAGCAAAGCCATACATCTTGCATCGTTGAAGGGCTGCCGAGGCTTGCATAAGTCCACGGAAGTGACGCCCCAGGTTTCGAGTCTCGGGCAAAACGTCCATTGAGGGAATGTTCACAGCTTCCATGCAAATGCCAAGCATTATTTGCATGTGAATGTTGACGCCAGCCCACTAACCTCCGACGCTATTCAGTTAATGTTTTTAACAAACTTCGCGCTTCAGAACACTGAAACTACACAGGCTTTGAAATTGTTAGCATAGGCCTTGAGCAAATTTACAATTTTGTGCCGTTCAATGGAGGTTACAATATTGAAGTCGTAGGTGAGATTCGGCAGTTCTAAAATTACTTGTTTGAATGTAGTTCAGGTCTGGAATCCAGGACGCTCAGGGTGTGTGTGCCTCATTCTAAGAACATTACTGATAACGCAGTTATTCTGCAACAAATTAGGCAAGCTTGTAAAGATATGTCATGATATTTTTCGCGGTATTCTTAAACTTGGGAATCTGCAGAGAGCATCCAGTGTAAATTGGAACTAATTGAGCATTTAAACTTGAAGATTAAAATTTATTGTATAAAGGAAACAAGAGGAAACATTCTCGTATTGGAGGAACATGTAAGAAATACTGATACCGGGATAACATGATTGTGACGAGCCCAACACAAGTAAAGTTTGCTCAGCACAGGGTGACACCGCCGGACGTGAGTGTTGCTACACATAGAACTATGAAGCGTAAAGCGATGACATCAAAGAACACTGAACGTAAACTAAACGGTTAACAGGAAGAACACTGAACATAAACTAAACGGTAAACGTGAAAAACACGGAACACAAACTAAACGGCAAACAGGAAGAACACTGAACACAAACTAAACGACAAACAGGAAGAACACTGAACCCAAACTAAACGGCAAACAGGAATCTTTATTATCTTGAAAATGGTTGGGCCTTTAAGCCCTGGCCACACTAGGGTGCCGCCGGTTTGTACGCATGGTGTGCCTTCGCATATGCGCGAATTGTTGAATGAGACCGTTGAACACTGAATACAAACCCTAACTCTCATTAACAACTTAAACACTTTAGAGCGAGTACAGAATCCGAGTAAGAGACGGGCTTGCTGCACCCAGGAAGTTCGTCTAAGGTCTCGGGCACCAGCGCGTTTATGCAGAGGCCCCTGAAGCGGCCAGATACGTGGAGCTGGTGCTGAAGCCCCAACAAGGCACGGCTCGACTGTCCGGTGCCGGTCCCTTGATATTCAGGCACATCACATGCTACAATAGACAACATCCTCGGAGCATCTTCAATTTAGCCCCTTTCCGTTGGGCCTGCAATCCTTTTATTAAAGTTAGTTCACGTATCATAACTACGCTACTATTCTCGTTGAGACTAATTGCACTCGGGAGACTTGCGCTCGTAAATCTATATGTATAATACTAAAACTCTGGTCGTCTTGTTTACTTGCTTTCTTGAAACCGAGCACACGTTTTTCTGTCGGCTCTGAGATATTCGAAATTTATACCCTTCCTTCAATCTTGTATTGTGGATACCGACTTGAGTGTATCGGATATATTTCTAGACTCGGTTTGATTTTGATAAATTTTATTTGACCCAACGGGTCACGTGTCGGCTAGTATTATTTACATAAGAAAATTTCATTCCAATATTTTACTGATGCTCATCTTTTCAGAAGACGACCGTACTGCGATGAAAAGAACTATTAATCCTGAGCTCTGTCAGGGTTCTGCAGCCTCGGACGAGATGGACTGGAGACGGACTGGAGACGGTTCCGCTAAGGCAGAGCAGCCACATGGTTAACAGACCGAGAAGAAAGTCACGGCTCCGGAAGAGAGCATCATCACAAAGAAATATTTTGAGCCAACTCATCACAAAAACTCGCTGCCATTCTATTCAGCCTCCGTCTTGAACTACCGTGATTGTCAATTAACGAGCCGTAATGAGCGATCTCCGTAGTCATTCCTTTGAAGTTGGAAAGGATGTGAAGTAAAATGGGGACCTGGAGAATTTGGGAGTTTTAAATAATCATTTTGATTCCCACTTCACATAACGTCATGGAATAGAAGATGGTCATGAACTGGGTAAGAGGTGATGTGCGTTGTGTACTGTGAGTCATAGATGAGAACTTTACAGATACGAATACTGAAAGGTTATTGTTTAGTTTGATTGCTTTGAACCTTCTGCACACGTCGTGCAGACAACGTAGAGCCGCTGATAAAACAATAAAAGTAAATAAGACGAAAGAAAACAATAACGAGCCAAAAAATTATTGAAGTCTGAGTAATCATATGTATTGTGCATACAATGATTTGTATCTTACATTCACTTCTAATGCATTCCGTGTGTGAAAATAAATATCTAGTGATTTAAGCTCAATTTTGGACCCCACTCAAAGAAAACTGAACACTTCAATAAGGGGACCTTGCGCTCGTTGCTCTCACATCGCGTACCCCAGAATATAAAAGCTGGAGGCAACCTCAGGAAAGATTGAGTTATCGCTTCAAATTAGGTCCAGAGTTTGGCCATTTCGGTGGCGTTCATCAAACGCAGCAAACATTCAACTAATGAGTAGATTGACTCATGGAGAACACGCTGGTCAGACGGGACCGCGTGCTATTGCAAAACTTGACGTGTAAAATTGAGAGATGAATTTTGGATCCCTTCTTTAGTGGGCAACTTTCGGGAACTTGCACGCTTCTTCGAAATTATGACGTGATTCCAAACTTAGACGAGCAAACTGAACATTTTAATATGATAAAGCCCGATATTGGAACCAATGCACGGGAGGTTCTTACTGCACGCTCGGCAACAGCTGCTTTCTTGATAGTGGTTAATTTACTTCGTTATTAACTGATTATACTTATCTGTTATTTTGCAGCAATTATTTAATGCCGATGTTCATTGTTTAACTCATCTCAAATATGAATAATTTTTGTGGAAGTTATTTGAAATTGTACGTTGCAATCAAGTCTATTTATCTATGTATCTATCTATCTAAATTTGTGTAGCCAGGAAACATATATTCTTTTGTTCACTGACTATTAAAGCCCAAGGACAAATGTTCGGTAGCAATTTCTTTATTGCTTCTTTTCAATGTTACTTGCTGCTATGCTGTTTAAATTAGATCTCAATCGGTTCAGAACATTTCTAATATGCACTTTGAATTTTAATTAGTCAACGTTTTGAATATTCAAACATTCTTTTATGAAAACAAAGTTTTCTTAATTTTCCCCGGGAATTTTGAGACTGAAGTATTTCACAACAGCAACTTAAATACGAGGGAAAAGTTAGAAATTACTTATACCAAGGGAATAAGCGCAGCGTGCGGTCGAAACCAGCTCACTGAAGGCAAATTTTAGGTCGCAGCTAGAGAATTAAAACGGCTTCTCCAACAACGAGTCTGGCCGAGTCGCTGTAGCGTCGGAGAATGTCGGTATTTTCTTCCAACATTGGACACGTCAGGGTGGTGTTGGGTTCTAGGTTCACGTGCATTTTAGGTGCACCTGAACCTAGATGGAGGGTCAACCTCGGGCTGAGTGCCTCTGGAACAGTAAGAAGAAGCTTACAACCTTCATTAGAACACTTGCAAGTGTACGCTGCATTGGTCAGTTCGAAATAATTATTAGGTCCATTCAGGTTGACGGTCATCATCAAGTCTTTGGTTTTCGAGTTCTTATAGTAGATCATGAAGCGAAGTCTAGCGTTGAGGATTGTGCAAGCAACATTGCTATTAGTGATACTTGTAAGCACTCGTTCATCAGCCCGGTTAAATAGGTTCATATGATTTTCGTGTCAGGAAGTTAAAATTTTTCTCCTGGACTTTCTTACCGTTCACAATTGAAGTTCAGTATCGAACTGACTTTTTTCTCTGTGAATCGGTTGGCGTATTCATTATTCATGAGCATTTTACGAGAGAATTTTATTTCATTTTAAATATCTGTATTGAAGGTAGAGACTTTTAAACCACGCTCGATAGAAGCCTGAGGAGTGACGCTCTTCTTATTTCGCTTCAGACATCCATTGTGACGGTCGGGACAGAGTCCTGCATTTCGGTCTTTTTTATGGACCTTAGTAGAGTCTCCACCTTTGTTTTGTGACGCGAGAATATCGAGGAAAGGGTTTTTATCACTCTTTGTCTCGTGAGTGAATTTGATGACAGAAAGGCTCGCAAACTTTGCTGGGAGATCCTGGAGGGGCTCTCTATGCCGGACAACGCCATAAATATCATCTACATATCTGCTGTACGTATGAGGCTTAATTACTATTATTATTACTTTGTATAATTGAAAACAGCTCGCTATTTTCAAGGTGAAACATGTAATATTCAGGCCGTGGAAACTCTTCAGCAAAAACATAGAGCAAAAAAATATATATATCTTTCATAAATTAAATGAGAATTTTTCGATCGTATCATGGTTCATATTCGTTGGGACTAGAGTGATTCTTGGTTTTAGAATATTCGTCTCGAAAAATTGAAGTTTTAGAGGTCCAAAAGGGACTGAAAAGTTAGATCCAACGGGTTACGGGTGGTACAATACTAAAACTGAAAGATATATAATTGGAAACATCCACTATGTTTTACATTTCTTTATATGAGCTTGCAGTCCCAATTATATTCCCTACAAGACGGATCCTGGACGTCCCTTATTCTAACAAACTAGTAGACGCCCCCCGCCGAAAAGGGCGCGACAAATGAGCTAAATTCCTAAGATACTCTCTTATTAGCGCCAAGTCTGACTTGAAGTATTGTCATTTTCAGTATCACTGATACGGATTGCCTTATCGGATAGTCTCGCTATTAGTTTAGGAATACGGACCCGGGAATTTTCTCATATCTAAATCCTTAAGATCGTGACAGAAACGGACTAAACAACCAAGCTACAACTGTGTATTAGTATGTATTGAAATAATAAAACCAAAACTCTAACAGTCTTGATATCTTGTTTTCTTTTAACCTTCTCTTCTCTTCTATTTGCTATCTTCTCTTTAGTAATAACTTGGTCAGAAATTGAAACCTCATCTCCTAGTATTTATTGTAAATATGTGGTTTTTCATCATATCATGGTTACAGTTTCGACAAAAGCAAATGAATAATTTGGAATATTTGTTAGGAAATAAAGAATCATTTGGAGATCGAAAAGGACTTTAAAATCGTGACCCGACGGGTAACGAAAGGTCTTGAATGCACCTAAACGGGTGGTGTTGCATGCACCTAAACGGGTGGTGTTGCATGCACCTAATCGGGTGGTGTTGAATGCACCTAAAACTCTGATGGCATTGATTGCGTGCTTGCGACCGTGCACATAAGTTCTAATGTGCATAATTAAGCAGGATGAACGAAGGCCAGGGATTACAGTCAGGAACAAGAGAGGGAACTGTTATTCTTTTAGGCTAAAGAGAGACCAAATCGTAACCTGGTTTTCATTTTTTCGTTGAATACTTGTAACATTTTTGTAGGTTAGGAATTTTTCTTGATAAAAACGAGAGGGTTAGGATATGTTTAGCAGTTAGGAATTTTCCTCTTTTCGTGGTAAAAAATATAGTTAGGATCAACAATATCGTGAATACGAGATGCTGTATCAATAGAACTTTCACGGTGTGACCTTTGTATGTTTGAATGTGCTCATAACATTAACATTAGAAAAATAGAAAGCAGTTCTAGAGAAATAAAAAAAAAACAGCCAAGAATTAAAAAGATATTGAGGAAAAGAGTTATATGAACCAAGGAAATTGTAAAATAGACTACAAATATTTAACAAAATATTTCGGTAGTATAAAATTGATCTAGTGGGTTACGGGCAGTCTAGTTTTAAACACACATTAAGGAGCGTGGTATCCACTTGTATTTGTAATCTTTGCTATTCAACATCGCTGAAAGAACAATCAAGTGATGAAAATTCACCATTCAATATCGCTGAACGAACAATCAATTGACGAAAAACCAACCAACTGAGACATTGAAGCAACTGCCATTAATGCGAGCAACGAGGGCACAATTGATCAGTTAATATATACTCTAATTATTAATCCGTGAACGCAAGACGAAATTTGTGTCATGTAGATTACTGCTGAGGCGGTCATCGCCAGTCACGCAAAGACGATTTTACAGCAGAATTAAAATTTGACAAAATCGTTTGATCCAATGGGCGAAGCTTTTCCTTTTGCAAAACGGTTGGTTCACGGACTCAGCAGAAAATTCCCAGTACGATGCGATGCTCTTCCAACTAAGACTATCCTAGAAACCGATAAAGAATTTTGTGCACTCGTACGAGAAGGTTCGTTGATGGTATGGAACATTCTAGTAGCTCTACGTCGTCTGCAACAACAGAAAATTTTGAAGAAACTTTGAATAAGTTTCCATCTCCGTGCATAGCGGTGTAACTAGTTGCTGCAACGTCGCTTCATGCTATATTTTTGTAAGATAATTTGGCAATACCACGAACTTTTTTGCATAAATATTAATAATCATCCACGAGTTTGGCCGCCCATATATTTTTCTCAATTATTTTGTAAATTTGTCGATGATGTGGTGAAAAAGGTGATGATGCTGAATTTTATGTCGATATTTTCAGCAATATTAGTCGAAAACAATTTTTTACAGCGTCGTAACTGAAGCTAAATTTTTCCTCTAAAGTTTCGCTCTCTAAGCCTCAATATTTGCAGTGGCCTCAAACTTCATCCATCTTGGTTCCTAAAGCCATCGTGTGCCTCGAAATATCAGCTCTCATCGAGAAAATCTATCGAAAATCTCCCGCTCTTTCATTATTTTGAGAGCCACTTCATCAATACCGTTCGCATCAATATGACAGAACTTCATGATGTCTCATAAAATGCCCCAAGTTTTGGCGGGCTCTCCCACCAAATGGGACACCTGCGAGTCTGATATTCTCAGCGAAAAACCTTCACTTGACAAAATATTGGCTTCTGTTTAAGAAAGGTAAGATCCGAGTCGAAAACATGGCTCTGACGGCAACAACGCGAGTTATGTCAGTTACGTCTCAACTTCAGCCCAAGTTTGTGCGTAAAAACATCAATCGCCAAGAATATGACTGTCTTGACGAGCCTTAATATTCATGGGCAGAAGTTCGAAGCGATGCAAATTGAAAATTTCTCATAATTCAGAGCCGTAAAGCGACTTATGGAGCGGCGCAGAAAGGAGCGCAGAACACGACTAGGCAATAATTACAGGGTTGAGTTTCTCTTCGTTTAAAGCGAATTATCGGTAAACGTGATACGGCACTCGGTCATTTCTCTGCCAGCGGGCAAGATAAATTGAATGAATCACTTGCTGGACCTGCGGTGATAAATACATCGGGCTTCACGTCATTGAAAGTAAAGAATTATTATTCTGTTGGCTCGGCTTTTTTCCTTGTCTTGATTTCTGGCACTTGGGTAGTTTTTTCTTTCATTTGCCCCACATGTTAATTCTCATTTTTCAATCACTAGCTCGTCTTACACAATGTCACTCTCTCTCTCTCTCTCTTTCTCTCTCTTCCTTTCTCTCTCTCTCTTTCTCTCTCTCTTTCTTTTCCTCTCTTTCTTTCTCTCTCTCTCTTTCTCTCTCTCTCTCTCTCTATCTATCTTTCTCTCTCTGTCATGCGCTGTCATGTTCCACCTTCTCTGCCGTGGTCTTTCTCTGGTTCGGTTTAGAATGATAGTCTTTCTTCAGCTCCTCAACGCTCCCTTGTGCATCTCGATCTTTTTCGATTTATTCTCTTCTTGCTCTTTCTCAATTCTTTTCACATGAACTTGATCGATTCTCATAATTTATTAAATTTACATTATTGAGAAAGCGTATACTTTGAAAGCTTTCATTTGATTAGGAAAGCTAATGCTGATGAAGTATACTGCTGCACTCGAGATGCAGATGTAAACTTGAATTTGCTGTTGATTTTATGCGCTGTACATTTTTCCTTTTATACCTTTGAGAAGCGTGCCGCACGGGGGAAGGAACGAAGGAAGGTACAAGCGAATTAGTATATACAAATTTTATGTTTGTACGATAAGTGTTCCTGCGATAAATTCGAGAGAAAGATAGAACAAAAGAAAAGAACTCATTTTCTCCGAAATCAGCCACATAGGGAGCATGGTATATTGGGTTTTAAATCGGTAAAATTGCTGCCTAAAAATTGGAATGTAAAAGTTTCAATGAAACCCTTGATTCTGATCAACCAGACTACAGCCTTGAAATAATGGGTGGAGGTTGCATTGAAACTTTGAATCGTGATTCTTAATTCTATGTTAAGCACGAAAAGTTAAACATTAATCGCAAACCATTGTGTGATCTTTGTGTATAAATCTTAAAATAAGAGTTTTAGTACAAAAGTGCCTATTGCAACACAGATTTTCTTTTAAATATAAGATGGATCGCAAAATTAAACTAAAAAGTCGTGATTCAAATGAAATATTTTGAGCACTTGCAACGCTTAACACTGATTCTTGTTGAAACAGAGGATGGTAAAGAGTTGAATCCCAAATGAAGACGCATATTAATGTAAGACGTCTGTTCTTCACTAAGTTTAAACACAATGTCATATCGATATTTTAAAAATAGGAGTATATTGTACCAAATCTTTGAAGGTTCCCCACCCCACGCTCTTGAACGAATTAGATGCAGAAGAAAACGAAAGGCGTATTCTGAGACAGCGGTCCTAGCCGGTGCACACCAGTTCTGTTTGTGGTCACAACGCAAGCATCTTAGGGTGAACGACGTTGAGGCAAGCTTCGAGGCTAAGGTTGGAAACATGTATGTACATATACTTGCACACGCTTACGTGGGTGTGCAAACGTGTATGTTATTGCTGAGACAAAAACAAACGAAAAAAAGAAATGTTCATCTGTCAGAATGGAAGTTTGAGAAACGTTTTCTTTCGGAGAATGGATTTTTTAATAGCGAATTTTCACGAAATAATAATTAATTTTAAGCAAAGAAAATTGATCTAACTGCGAACGTTGTTCAGTTTCCTATTCTTTGGGAGTACAAGCTTAAAATGGAACATTCAGATCATATAAACTCAGTAGTCCTATATCTCATTAAATATAGCGCGTATTTTTCCTCCTTCATACTAGAGGATACTGCATTATGTATAATAATTATTGAGATGGGATATCCAAACGACAGCTGAAGCGTGATTCACTTTGCACTGAATGTTGCATGCGGGGAACTAGCATTTTATCTTAGTTAACGTACTACTTCCTCACCTACGATATTTCGTACAAAAGTGTATCATACTTGAACAGCTCGGCTGAAGGATATATTCGATGACCGCAACCACACCTCTCGGAACTCAACTCCAACAAACCTCATAGAGACCCCCGCCCTGGAAAGATACACTCAATCGATGCCGTGAAAAACCCACAGGATGTCATAAAACGCTGCATTTGCTCATTAGTGGAGCGTAAAATTTGGTACTTTCCGAGGGGAGTTTTGCCTCAAAGGTCACATGTTCGTAAATTAGGCTCGTATTTTCGCAGCATAATCGCTCAAAATGCCGTGGAAATTAATTGCTGAGAGCCGAACGACGCATGGTGGGTTAGGATGAGGATTGAGTGGCTCTATTGAAGCGAAGGAACTTAGTTTTGGCAAGACTTTTTGATGCCGTCTTGTGCGTCGTGTTCAGTTATTCTGATGAACTCGAGGAGGCGGAGTAAGCAAGCAAGGGAATCGGTCTCGACTCACCAGCACTGTGTTGTCGTGAGGCCTGATGTCATTTCACGCCGGCGTAATTAAAAGCTTCAGCGGGCGATGCTTCGGTGTTAGCCACCGCGTGGAGGTCACTCTTAATAATGATGAATAAAATTATCGCAAAAAATATGCCCTTATGAGAAACTGAAAATTTTTTATAAAACCTTAAGGCCTTTGAATATTCGTGTAAACGAAGATGAAAAATGAAGAAAACTGAGCACTTTCTCCATTCTCGTAGCTCCGAAGGGGAAAGGCTTAGTATTTTTGCAATTGATCTTTTCTGGGAAACTGAAAAAAATTTCTTTGAGGCACTTCGCAGGAGCAACATGAGATAGCTTGACGAGAAATAGCAGAACTTTGTGAAGTTTGTGAAGAAATTAAATTCTTATGGACTGGGAAGTGATAATTTATAAATTTGGAGGTAGAAAAGGGGGACAAACCCCCCGTATCAAAACTACGATCGTATTGATCTGTGCACTGCAATTCGCGGTGTCCTTTTTTCGAGGCTATTTCATTGAGTTAAAACCTGTGAATAAAGTGGAATGAAGCTTGTCACTAGCTGCTACGTGAATCGTAAAATTCCCCCGTTATGACGTAAATTGATGGCGGGTTATGAGAAACATAAGTTCTTTCCTAGCCTGGAGATGCCGTGCCTCCAGCACCTCACGCCTCCTGAGCTGAGGCGTCCCTTCACAAATTCTTGTATTACACGAATCCTTGTTGGCTTTACTCAAAACTTTTACGTCAAACCTCACTAACAAACAAGAGATTTAATTGGCATCTTTGAGCCATGAAAAAACAACAAATCAAAGTAAGATATAAGAGAGTTCAATAATTCTCACCAGATTTACCAGTCAAGTGACAGACTCAAACGAGAAATGAAAGACTTGAAGAAAATAAGAGCTAAAAAGCAGTTACGATTATGAATCAGTGAGGAATTTTTTCGAAAAAAATCCTATACCCAGCCTGCCAATTTTTTCAAAAAATTTCGTATACCCAGTCTGCGCCCAGTAAGAAGATAATGCCAATTAAGTAATTAATGAAATACGGGGAACAAAATTGCCCAAGATGGGGTGCTAGGTGAGGAATCTTGCGCGCTGGAAGCGTGTCCAGCATGACAGATTTTACTTGATGCTCTGCGGTCTGGGATAAAGCCACCGATTTTCTGCAATTACTGAGAAAAATCCTGAGATTAAAATTTGACTGTTAGAGCGGCGGAAATTTCTTGAAATTCATTACCAGCTCAGAGCGCGGAATATTCATCACTTGTCGGAGCTGGGACCCGAAAATGCGGCCATTCTAATCAAGATTAGAAGCTAATCGCAGATTTGCATGAATAATGGAGAGAACTGGGCACAATTACGGGTTCGTTTGGGTGGCTCTGCATCGAGGTTTTCATGCGAGAAGCTGACGGCGGCAATTGCCAATAGATGGGAATTAGTGCGAATCATCGTGGGAATCACACGAATTGCTGTAAAAAAGCTGGAGAATTGGGAGACTGCCTATTGTTTGCCAACACATGCGCTGCAGGAAAGGCGTTTTAGGATAGCAAAGTAGGTAGCTGTAGCTTTGGCGACTGTGAAACAAAAATCAGAAATTATTGATTGATACAATTGCAGTGATAGGACAAAAAACAAGAAAATTTTGCAGTTGATAAAAATCTTGCTTGATTTCATGATGATCAATTTGGGACTCAATAAGTGTGTTTTATTTCTCTCTTAATTTGAAAACCTTGATCACGTGCTGTATGTTCATTATCATTCAACCTCTTATGAAGAGGCATTACGTTACCCATTGACTGTTCCAATTTAGTTCAAATTGATTTTCAGCCGTGCATTAAGTCATAGTCTTTATATGTATGTTAATGTATAAATATATTAACATATACTAACTCCGGGACGACTGAGGCGGTGCTACTCTGCAGTGTAGTGATAAGTATGGTGCAGAGCTTTATAATAAAGAGCGATAAATTCTTTTTAGTCCTATTGAGTACTACACAATATTGTATAGTATAGTACTGTTTAGTACGTATAGTGTAGTACTATAGAGTAGACATAGTATAGTACAGTCTAGTATAGTACAGTACAATGTAGTATCGTACAGTACAGTGTAGTATCGTACAGTACAGTCTAGTATTGTACAGTACAGTGTAGTATCGTACTACATACAGCACGATCTAGCACTGTGCTGTAAGTCCACCCTGACTCGGGACTTTTCTTCATCAAAGGTTTCGTCCTCGCTGCTGTGAGGAGAGATCGCCCTCAGCGTTGGGCTCTATTTCTTGAACAACCTCCAAACCTCTTTAAAAAGATAATACTTAAAATTTCCTGCATACGTTTCACCCTGCTGAATAAATGTATATCACAACACAGAATCCGTTCACATTATCTTACGTACATATAAGTCTCATCTCTACCAACATCCAACCGACTACTCTATATTTCCTGTGCTCTATGAAACTCATAATCAATCAAAGAACAGAAAGACGGAAAATAAAGAACTAACTAGAAATTCTGCAAATACGAAAGGAAAACATTTAATTATCTGAACTTATTTCGCAACATTCACGAAAGCAGTTCGCCGAGTACAAGCGTGTTTTCTCGCATAATAGACACAAGAAATATAATTAGGAATCTTCTCAAAACTTTGATCATTGAATCAGAGCAAAGGGATCTTTTCAAACTGACATCAACTACGCCATAATTAAAAAGAACATTTCTCTCTCATTTTTGTAGTATTAATCAAGTCTTTCCCTGTGCTTATTAAGTTCTTGAATTGTTTGATAATTAAGACGATTTAAAGGTCATATTTATTGATGATAAATGATATTTATTCATCAAAAGTCTCCAGATGTTCGCAAAATGTCTTGGAGAAGTGATGGACGATGATATTAAACAGCTTAGTCATCAAATACGTGCACACCAGCTTGGTCTCGCTCCAAGTTCCGCTAGATATCAAGTTGGCACGAATTATGGAAGCTAGTTGACGTTCTACTAAGTATTTCAGCATTTCATATGCATTTTATTTTATTTTCAGTATAGATAGAAGTGTGATTTTATCCACAGAATGTTCGGCATGTCTTCAAAGTAAACGACGTGCTAACTGGTCTCGCTGTCACGTTTAAATTTATGTGGTATTATCAGGAGTAACTTAAGTCTTTAAGAATTATGAAACTGAATTTCAAAACTTTTTAAGCCACTGGATAGCAATGAAATATTTTATAAATCGACTTTTAATTTCCTGTATGACCTTGCACAGTAGTAACAATTGGCTTATAATCACCTCGGAATTTTCGGTTGAAACAGCAATTTCTGGGCCGATCTTTGCAACCAACACACGTGTGCAGTTACGAGTACGGTGAAGGCTCTCGCTTACATACACACTGCACAAATTAATGGATGTGGGATGTGTTACAGACACAATTTGATGGCCTGAATATTCACCCATTCCTTTGGCTAGAATATCGTGCACGAAAGTGAAGATTAGTTACACGTGGACTGTTTACGTCCACAGATTATCTCTCCTCCAAGTTTGCCTGTTCGATTGTTGTTATGTAGGGCCAATCTTGGTAATATTTACTGGTCAAGTTTCGGAATCACGAGTTCCTTCCACGCTGGACTGCTTAGAGGAGCTTCAGAGAATATATTTTGACTTCCTCTCAATGAAATAAAAAACTTCTATGAACTTATCACATTTTAAATTGAATCAGTATATCTCGACCAACGTCGATGGCTTTTACCACCCTAAAATTAGCAATATAAATCCGAAGTATAGCTCAATTATCTTAATAACTAATCGTCATGAGTGCAACCTAATATAAGGTCGTCTATTTGTGCTGCGAGAGCTCGTGCTTTTACTGCCACGTAATCAGCAAATAAACTGTAAGGTTGGCAACGATGACGTCAGACGTCAATCTTCATCTCTTATGGATCGAATATAGAAATGGACCAAATAAATAGACATGTTGGCAGCTCGATGAGGTACCAACAGGTGGTGGTAGTGAGCTACGACTGTATGCAGAGCTAAATGGACTTCTTTTTGTAGCAAAAACTGGCAGGAGTATTGTTTCATTTCCGAGGAATAATAAAAGTGCTCGAATAAATACTGCAAGCATAGTTTAATTAATTTGAAGGCTGTATGAAACCAAGTCAGGAGCCGTAAAATAGCGCTGTAGTTATGAAAGTGACAACCTTTTACCTGATTTAATTGAAGACTGCTAACAAGAACAGCAACCCCTACAGCCAGTAATCAGCAAGACCGTAACCGTAGCCCACGATATCGAGCAACATCTCAACACTATTACGCTACTCGTGTCTGCAAATGACAAACTTCTTCTGTGACCACAGCTGATTGTAATGCAACCTCTCAGGGGTTTTTGTCTCTCGGTGCCTAACTCGTTATTCACGAACGTCCTTGTTGACGACACAATCAATATAATAGCAACAGTTTTCTTCAACTATGAAACTCTGCCTCCAACAGATCTACCAGAAGAAACTCTACACGCTCTCCTGGAGATTTGCCGGACAAAAACTCCATTCCCCTTCGATGGGAACTTACGCAAGAACGTCGTCTCCATGGGCTCCCCACTCCATACCTTTGCTGATTTTTATGTGTCCGCTCTGGAAACAACATTGCTTGGCTAAGATAGAGCGTATAAATATGCATTTTACGTTAATATGTTGACGGCATTGTTGCCATCTTCAATTCTGACCGTCACTTTCCTTATTTCATTCGACGTATAGGATCAAATTCTGTTTTAAAATTGAAGCAGAGCTTTAAGATGCAAAATGAAACCTTTCTTTTCCTAGATGCTCAGTTAGTTATTGATACCGGTAGAATTAAAACCTCCGTTTGAATTAATCCAACAAATATACACCAGTAATTACATAAATTTTAACTCACAAACGCTTCTCAGGCATATGAAATCTGTCATCGGAACACCAATCCGCTGAGTCATAAAACTATCCAATTCTTGGTTAGGTTTTTACACCGAAATTTTGAGACTCAAACAAGTCTTCGTAAATTGAAGTTACCCTTAGGAGCTTGTTGAGGCAGCAGTAGATGGAGTAATTAATCAGAGCCTCAATAGAAGGTCATTCAGAAATAAATTCAGTCGTATTTTATGTAGAGTTTGCGAGCATTTCTTCCTTTGATGCTGATAGAAAAACTTTTGAGAATATCATCCAGCGGCACGTAAAACCAAGTAACAACAACGGTCCAGTCAAGGTTACAGCGTATTTAAACCATGCAAATGAAATTCCTGTTTCTCCATCAGATCCAAAAGGCCTATCGCAGACAGGGCAGGAATTCCAAGTAAGGTCGCTGTAGTGTTTCTTGTTTGGGATACAAAACCAATGCCCTTTTAGAGCGGCCCAAACAACATAGGGGAGTGCCAGCAGTTACAAAATCTTACTATTCTTTTGTGCATCACATGAATGAGCATCACTACTCCTTTGAGTATCACATGGATGAGCATCACCACTCCTTTGAGCATCACATGAATGAGCATCGCTACTCTTTTGAGCATCACATGAATGAACCTCACTACTCCTTTGAGTATCACATGAATGAGCACCAGTACTCCGTTGAGCGTTCAGAACCGTCATGAAACTTAAATTAATAGTTTTTTAATGGTATTCATCGCTCATAATGCCCTTGAATTAAAAATAGCTGAAGCAATTAGCTTCATACAAGAAAATTTGTAGATCAATGTAAAATATGATCAATATTTTTATACTTTTCGACTGTAATGGTCTAGAAACTTCTCGCGACGGTCCTTTATTTACAGGGTGGCAACAAAAAAGAGAAACCCATTTTCAAATTAGTACAAAATACAAACTATTAAAGCGATACGTTTCCTGAGAACACGGTTCATACGGGTACTTTTTTGGAAACGCAATTCTTATTCCCATGGTATGAGGTTAATTTTCCTCGACATATCCTCCATTTCCTTCTACTCAAAGTAAGAGGTTAATTTCCTTCGACATATCCTCTATTTCCTTCTACTCATGGCGGGAGGTTAATTTCCCTCGACATGTCTTCCATTTCCTTTTACTCATGGCGGGAGGTTAATTTCCCTCGACATGTCCTCCATTTCCTTCTACTCATACTTGCATTTTTCTTCGCATTCCTGCAATAACTCTTTTACAAAAATCTTAATTTCTTTCACCACATAAACTTCACTTTGAATCCTCCCTTTCAAATCATCTCTGTTTTCTGCGAGATAAAAGTCCACTTTCCTCTTGCGATGCCCTGCTGGAAATAACTCTAAGGTGTTAAGTTCGGTGATCTAGGGGCCCATTCAATTGGATGGCTTAGTGCAATAGTGCGGTCTGTCAAAATATTCTGTTGTGATTCTCGCACTGCATCACTTCTATGTGCTAAAATGCTATCCTGAATCCCCTCCAGCCTATTAAATCTGTTTTGATAAAGTTGACGCAGTTCAGGAATTTGGAACAAATTGCAGTTGCTTTTTTTACATGTACTTTTTCTTTCTCTTCATTCGCATCAGAATTTACAATTTCAGCTGTAACTCTATCAAATTTTCAGCGTACATTCAAAAAAAGTAAACGCATCAAACAGGTGGCACAGTAGGACACCGGTACGTCGATTGCGGCCGGGCAAAGACGGTCAAGCCCGAACATTAGGTCTAATTTCCTCCAGTTTATTCTCTTGAATATTGTCCCACTCATGCTGCCACAGGTTAAGCGTCGAAGCTTTAATATCGGTGTAGTACTCGGGGCATGGTACTCCAGCATTACCTGGAACCATGTTGGAAGCAGATGCTACAGTGGCAGCACCCGGCACCGAGCAGTACACTGCTTCATCAAGTATAGAACTCAGTCCATTTATCTTTTTATGCACCTGATTGTCCCTATAATCAATGGTCATGTTGTGTAGTAGTCTGATTGCTTAGAATTTCGTTGTAGATTAAACTGTCATAATTACTGCCAGCATCAGTACAAATACTTCTCTGTGTGCCCGACTGGTTATGCGATATACCCTAAGATTGGGCGATAGTAGACTTGCTTTGAATTTTGAATCTCATTAATTTTTACAGAACATTTTAATTCAAGATGAACGCCAGGGTTTTCGGCCGAAACGTCGAACTGAATTTTAGTGCAGTGATTAACGGTATTAAAATTTAAATTCCCAATATGATCTTAAGCAAATTAACGAGCAAATGTCTTTTAAAATTTAGGAAGCTAGGAGATTTTGAATGAACGGAATAGCAATTAATTGCTGATATTCAGTTTCCAGGCAACGCTGATGTGAATTAGTGGCCGTAGAGGCTTGCTAATCAAAGATAAGAAAACTTACTTACTTACTTAGATGTACTTAGAGATGTTTCGGCCATCACGACGAGGCCACACTGACGTGCCGCCGCTTTGTGTGTATGGTGTGCTTTCGCAGATTTTCAAGCTGTTGAATGAGGCCGTTTCCCTCTGCTGTTTGGTGATAGTGAGGCGGCCTTCTTAAGTTCTCGATTTTAAATGCCATCATTTATTAACAACCACACGCTTTTTAAATAACCATAAATGCATTCAAGACTATGCATGTTAATAATTTCTTCTTTTTGACCCTAAGTTGTTGCTTAAAGAAAAGGTGACACGAGTTGTGCCTGAACATGAGATTCAAATTTGCTAATCTGGTGTTAGAGTTCATTTTACTAACTGCGTGCACGTTTCATAAATGACGTGTAAATATAACTCTAGTATTTCAGTAAAAAAGTCTATTTCACATATGGTCTATCCCCTTTACTAATAGCGAGTAGAGTTTACTAGTAAGTAGAGTGTATCCTTTACTAAGGAAATGTACTCTATACTAAATGCGTGCACTTACTGTATAGGCCTGTTTCTCTCGTAAAATGGAAAATGCATTAAAAAACGTTTCCATCGCTTGAAAATGAAAGAAAAACTCGAGTAAACATGCAGGACTTTTGTTGTCTGGTCGTCGAAACGTTTTTTATGCTCACTAAATTTTACGAACGGAGTCGATCGTTTCTCCAGAACATGAGCGAGAGTGGATGTTATTAGTGGATTTATGGCGATTAGAACTCTTTTTCTCTGACTTCATCAATATGTACGTCTTTGGCTTCTCAAATGCGATTCATTTAATTAGAATGTGATCAATAACAGGAGCTGAATGAATTCAATTGTTACAGGTTCGAAATCAAAGCCAGAATAATTAGCTTAGGATCAGTCGAATAACAAAGTCGGTTTGAACTCGAGCATAGCGCTCATCTGACGCAAACAGGAGGCCCAATCCCATCCACTGATATCCTTTAGTTCTCATTTGTGTCGCTATTTACTCGATGATTTCACCAGTAAGTCTACTAAACCATGAAAACATTTATTGACTACTAGGTTTAACGTGGGCATCTTGAGAACTCGAAGTACACTACCGAGATTTGACCTGTTGGGTTAATTTATTAAATAATGATTTACTGTTTCATTTTCTCCCCATGCCTGTTACCAGATGTGAGGAGAACACTGCTTACAGATGGAGAAATTTTTCAGTTCTCTCGCTTCCGAAATGTAAATGGTGATGACATGAAAGCTATGGATTTGGAAAGGCCGCTGATCATTCCTTATTGGTCCTCAATCTAATATGTAATGATTGCAACAATTTTTCGTCGGTCTGCTGCTCTCTGTTTACTAACCCAGGCTTTTCTGATTACTAACCCAGAGTATCTGTAACTATGCATAACTTTGCGAGCCAACGCTCACATATCACTGACGGATACTTCATTTTCGACAATGCAGCATCAGAGTACGGCTAAATAAACAGAAATGGTTGCAAAAATTATCATGTAACTAGGGAAACAGTGATGATTACAAAAAATCATCACGTAACTAGGTAAACAACAATGATTGCAAAAATCATCACGTAACTAGGTAAACAGCAATAATTGCAAAAGTCATTATCTAATCATGTAAACTGTACGTAACGTAAACAGCAATGATTGCGAAAACCAATCATTCGACTGTAGCTTCAGACTTTATTAATTGAATTCTGTGAAATAACTACGAAAATTCAATCATAAGCATTCCTGTTCTTCTCTAATTTATATTCTTATATGTGATGATCACAATTATTTATTATTCGCTGCTCTCAAATTTGTAACCACAAGCGGTAATTTTGTGAAAATCAACATTCGTGTGCGCTTCTCAAATTAGAAAATATAAACGGCGATTATTGAATAAATTTATCATTCGAGCACTGTTCTCTGATTTATAAATTTAAGAGGTAAAGATTGTAAAATTGAATCATTCGACTATGAACTAATTTTTAAATTAAAAACGAACGCTCAGAGCAATCCGCTGACCCGCCGACGTTGCCTTGATTATACTTCTGTTAATTAATCCTGCATTCTATGGCAAACTAATTAAAACCTACGACCATCTAATTAAAAGTGAACAGCCTAAACGAATGTCGCACTTTTTCATGCCTTTTAGTTCGTACTTGTACCATACTTCAAATTTAATTAAAAATAAATTGGAGACGAACAAGAAAAAAATGCTCATCTCGCAGGAAAATTTTAGAATGGCATCGATTTCTTCATCAGGCAGAAACAAATTAAACGACAATTCATATTTTGAATAGCTCTAAATCTTGGTATGGACCTAAATTCAAGATTTCGACTGTGGGCACACACGTATATAAGTGCCTTACATTTTGGAGTAGCTAAATATGAGCTTTAGTGTCGATGGAAAGATGCGTCAATTATAGCAATAGTAATTGTACAGGACTAGCATTGGCAGACACTGCAATAAGCGGTAATTGGAAATAATTAGCATTGACACACACTGCTACAAGCAGCAATTGTGAAGGACTAACATTGGCAGACACTGCAATAAGCGGTAATTAGAAATAATTAGCATTGGCAGACACTGCTACAAGCAGCAATTGTGAAGGACTAGCATTAGCAGACGCTGCAACAAGAGGTAATTAGCAGCAGTAAGGACACGTCAATCACACACGACCCAGCAAAAAACACAAATTTCTAATCCAAACGTACAAACCAAATCAAGCATTCAATAACGCACATAATTAGGCTTCTGCACAGTGCTGCTGGTGGACTAAATTGCTCCTTCATTTTGCCTCACCCAAAAGATACGTGCGAGATGGAGAAAAAGGCTGTCGAATTTCAGGTAGAGGTTTCGAACTCAAGAAACCCATCCCTTCATTTGGCTCTAAATTGATTCCAAGTCCGCCAGCCTCGTTGCGGGTGTGGAGTGTGAAGCGGAGGCGAACAGCGGCCTGCAAGCGAGAATAAAACATGCAGGGATGTTTACAACGTCATTACCGGCACTTGCAGGTTTCCTCAACCCCATTTGCAGTTCTCTTTACCGACGCCAAAATGCTCCTAAAAAAGTCGTTCGCCAAAGCCCAGAACCCTTTCAGAAAAGTGCGGAAACGGCGAGTGTCCGGATGTGCGTGTGCGTGTACGTGTGCGTGCATATGAGCAGGTGGTTGAACGTAGCCATGTGCATAAGTTAGCGTGTGTGTACCTATGTGAGGGCATGTCCGTATGCTATGTCGGTGTGCTTCGATGTGTCGTGTGTACGGAAATGAACACGCCCGTGTTGTGTGCGCGTGTTCGCTTGCAGCAAGCCTCGTCTACGAAATGGTGCACAGCAGCTGCTGTCGACCTCAAGAGTTTGAAAAAGAACGAGTAAAGTGCTGCTATTGCTGTGACCAACTTGTCTTCAATTTCTGGCAGAGAAGCTTACAAAAACCGCGGGCAAATTATATTTTTCAAAAATGGCCTGCATAAGTCAATCAATACGAGAATGTTCTATCAGTTCGGTCTGTCAATCAGTGGAAGATTTCATGAAAGTTGAACATCTCGTCTTCGAATTTGAATCGCACTCGATAACAGAATGCAATTTTCAACAACACGATCGAATAATAGCTGGTCGGAACACACGGATTACTTGTCAGTTCTAGAAAATAGTCAGCGAACTAAAAAACGCAGCTATAAAAAATAACTTCCCAGTCGCAGAGAAGCGTTTTTTTCAGGTAACTGAGAAATTTTAGAGGAGCCATGGTTTTGTCAATTAAAATTTTCCCATTTTCTTGGAACCAATTCCTAATTTCCTTCACTTTCCAAGCCCTGAAATTTCGAGCTACCTTATTCCATGTCCTAGCCTATGAAAAATTAATACTGATAATGTCCAATCGATATTATTGTGCCTATTTCACCTGCAGTCAGCCGCGAAAACGTTGCGAGAGCTGGCATCACTCCTCGCCAGCCTACGCACGTGTTCAAATTTCCCTATGACATCCAGTGGACGAGCTGTCAGTCTCCAATACTCTTCGAATATCTAGCCTCAAATTTTGCTCTTCAGCATCGAACTGAGAAATTCCATTGGAGCTGCAAAAAATGACTTGAATATTTCAGGCGCGACGAAAACTCCAATCATTTTTGCGAGTATTACATCCCTCCCCCTCCCTCTCTTCCTCCCTAAAGTCCAACGCTTCAAAATTTACGTAAAATTTTCAATACTTTTGACGTTTACATCTATTTCTCCACAACGAATGAACATCAACGTTAATTAAATCATTAATAGGTGCGCGGGAGCTTTGTCAGAAATAGTATGTTTTCGACATTCCATCTACAGCTTAATGAATAAGAGTGCAAGAAGAGTCCAATAAAAAACGTTATATTCAGAACGATTTCGGTCCGTGCCCATCTTCAGCTGAGAGAAATAAACCGGAAAATTTTGTGGAATAAAATATGCATCATATGAAAAAGAAAATCTATTCTGCAGAGAAAAACTTGAGAAATAAATAAAACTACAAACGGATAGGCACTAATAAATGTTATGATTTAAGAGCAGCTGTCGGATAAGAACTTGACTGATGGTTAAGAAAAGGTTTCAATTTTAAAATTTTAAAATAAACAATGATTTATTCATATTTTATTATATAAACAGTTACGTAATTGCTAAGTCGAAGAGTCTAAGTAATATTCACTTAATGAATACTGTAAATTTTCCGAACCTACGCAAGCTGATGGTGAATTTCTGCATATCTTAAGAATTTAAAGCCATTTGTCCCGCCATTTTCGCTGGGTGGGTCGACCAGTGACTGGATAAATTGGAGCTTCTTTGCTGCTTGGTTCCAGAGGGTGAGCGTCGTTCTGACCCGATGTGAACCACGGCTGCTGGAGCTCCTCGTGAGCCCGCAAGTCACGTCTCTGGTTATGACAGCAATTTTCTATGCATCTTCTTCAGTATTGTTTTGCTATCTTATTATTGTTCAGAATTGTTGCACGAATTTAATAATGGTTGTTACTTCAGATGATAATATGAACAATACAATTTGTACTGCGCTATTAGCTCGTTCTCATCATTAGCTCGTAAATTAATATTTTTAACACTTTAATCGAAGTACAATTTTTATCAGTGTTGATGCCATAATAGGTGATGCCCCCTGCTGTGGGAGACCAATAGGTGATGCCCCCTGTTGTGGGGAGACCAATAGGTGATGCCCNTGCTGTGGGGCGACCAATAGGTGATGCCCCCTGTTGTGGGGAGACCAATAGGTGGTGCCCCCTGCTGTAGGGGACCAATAGGTGGTGCCCCCTGCTGTGGGGGGACCAATAGGTGGTGCCCCCTGCTGTGGGGAGACCAATAGGTGGTGCCCCCTGTTGTGGGAGACCAATACGTGGTGCCCCCTGCTGAGGGGAGACAGCGTCACCTGCACACGCGGTGCTGAACACAAGGGGATCTCGCCGCCAACTGGGAGACCTTTAGCTCTTCTTCCCAATAGCAATATACGCGATCATGCACATAATTTAAACCGCCTTATGTTTAAACAAGAACTTCAAAATTTTAACTCCCACTTCTTCCTTCGACTCGAGAATATTAGAAAGCATTTCTCTTTACTTGCGCAGACCTGGCTTGAACGACAACACCTGTTCAGGTACACTCGAAATATTTACTTAGTCTACAAAATCATTATATATATATATATACACTACAGTGGGCTATTTTTTCTCTTTTTATTTTAAGAATATTGCTTTCAACTCGTATGTAAATCTGCGAGTATATTTCCTTGTCTCTTTTATCAGATACTAATGGTGAGGGTTGCTACCACTCGAAAGTACTTTTTTAACCAAAGAATTTTATTGGGATTCGATATTTCTACCTGCCTTTATGATTTAGTTTATTTCAAGACTGTGATTTCCCGCTCATAAGGCAATTAGACAAATTTTATCTGACTTTGAAACATATCACCAATTTAATGTGCTGTAAAGTGATGGTGTTATCTAAAGCTTGAAAGCTTTTCTGTTGTGAGAGCTCTTTGTAGGTGCTAGTAACTATTTCTGTATCTACTATGCATTTGATTCGAAAATAATAAAATTGGATCAAATTCTAAAAGGAATTCTCATTCTCTGATGAAAATAGTATGCAGGGGTGAGAACACCCCACACCGTGTACATTTGTTTGAGAAGACATTTTCCTTTCTGCTCAGTCCCTGTAGATGAAACCATGATTTATTGAAAAGAACTTGGGAACTACTGCCGTAGACGTCGGTGTCTTGACCAAAGAGATCTGAACAAGGAGACTCAGTCCCGCAGCCCTTTTTACAATAAGTCTCGCTGCAGAAGTTGCCAGCGCATTGGTATGCCTGGAGCTTTCCCAGACCGAAGGGGGGGCAGAATTTTGCAGCAGAACGACACGCTTCTTTACAGATCGTCCGCAGGGACTGTTTTTTTTTCTTCTTCTTTTTCTTCTTCTTAGTCGTCGAAATAGGAAGAATTGGGGTTGCTAAAGACGCTCAACTTTCTCCTGAAGCTAGAAGACTGCTCCACAAGCTCTTTTTAGCTAATATATTTAGAGAGTAAGTTGCCTTCAGCGAAAGGAGAACAAACCCTCTGGCCTGTAGTTCTGCACAAGTTTGTCATGTGATAGCAGAAGCTAAGTTGCATTCACTGAACGTTCAGTTATATTAACCGTTGTCTACGGAAGCTTAATGAAATATTCTACAATTGGGATACGTGCTATTTGAAAATCATGAACTTACCTAGAATTATGAGAATTATGGTTTGAATGAGACTTTTACAAAGACCAAAGTTGTTCATGATTCAAAGTCGCGTGTCGAAAAGATACTTAAATTGTACGTTTAATTACCGTGGACTTTCCTTCATTTGAAAACGATGAAATCTCAGTTAAAAGCCCGTTTGTGAGAATGAGTGTTATGCGAATTTAATTAAAGTACATTTTCCGCTGAACTGCTCTGGTACTGCCACAGTGGTAGCTTTATTTTGTCTTCTGAATATCCTTAGCAGAAGTATGTAGAACGACAAGTTTGAAAAATAAAAAACAGCATTATATGAATAAAGGAACTGCAACCGCACACATACAGCATCGTCCACTGAGTACAGTTTCAAGCTCTTAGTCTTACAAGTACACTCGTTATTATTAATGTGACATGATACGTAAAAAAAATACAAAATGTAACATTCGGAGTCTCTTAGGGAAAGAAGATTTTCATCCAAACCACAAGAATGAGATTTTGCAAAGTTCTTCTGGAAATCAGACACTCAACCTATGAAAAATGATACCCTGCCCTGAGAGCTGGAGATTATTTTGCCGAGCGTAGATATAATTTTCCAAAACACTTGAGTTCAATTAACCTGAGCTGAGCCCCACGCTCGAGACACTGGAGCATCACAACACCTGCACCGCTCCGAGGGAGCGACGGCCCTCACGCGGCTGCATCGAGCGGGCCAAGGAAGCGTCGTTTAAGCCATGGCAGCAATTTGGCTCTCGTGGAAATGCCTGCGCCTCGAAATAGATTTCCAAAATGCTGTCGGCCCAAATTTGACCGAGAAAATTAAGACACGAAGCCACTCTCTTAATTTTCTGAGCCCGTAGACCTCATCCCCAGAGTAGGCGGCGCTGCGACCGGCAGGCTTGGGGACTTGGGGACGGCAGCTCCTTCCTCCGTCCCCGTGAGGTCTGCCTTGAGAACTGGACCTCCCACCCACGGAGGTGTTGCTTCAAGGTAGTGTAAATACTCTAGGGTACAGAGGGTAATTTGGAATAGAACGTAGTGTCTAGGTAGAGTTACTGTTTTTTGGGAGATTGAATGTTTTAAGATATGAGGTGTTTTTTTCTATGGTAGAGTTGAAATTCAAGAGTTTGTATTTCAAGAGTAAGGGATTTTTGTAAGGATAATGAACTATTCTAGCTTGTATGATTTTTTTAAAGACAGAGTAGTTTTCTAATGTTGACTTACTATTCTTGTACAAGGTGGACTTTTAACAGGAGTGTCTGATGAAGTTTTGTTCAGATGTATAAAAATGATCTTTTTATTGCAATTTTTTTTTAACATACTTTATACCATATCAAAATTTGAAAACTGCAGTTTCAAAAGTGACTGCACTATGGGTGAAGTGTAATAAAAACTGCCATAATTTTAAATTGATTCAATAATATACAGAATGCATTTCTTCAGACAATTAATACGGAATTCGTGAAATGAGATAATGTGGATTTATTTGCTTCTCCTGAGAAAACGTTTTGTTTTAACTGTGAGGTATTTCATCTCCTAGAGTATTAGATCTACAAAAATGAAACTTAGCTTATTTGACGCAGAATTTCATTGTAGAAAAAAATCCTTGTTTTTTCGAATTTTAAAACCACATCAAACTTGTACATAGAAAAGTGGTAATAAAATTAAGAATTTTGTCACTTTCAATGCAGAAAATGTGTTTCGTTTTCACTACATTCGGTGGCTTTGTTGGATTCTGCGCATAAAAACGTATCGATTAGAAAATTTTCAACCGTATAACTTTTTGAAAATTCATCAAAATATGTTTTTTATTAGGGGCTCATTTTACCCAGAAATCTAAAAAATTCAAAAACAAAGCAAAATGTAAGTATTCCTTTCATTCAGTTACATAAGTTTGTCGAATTTGAAAGCAACCCGTCCTATAGGAAAATAAGAACCTCAATCCCGGCGGCTCCTTTAAGAAGTGTTTTCCACTTAAAGTAACATAAATGACATAAAATCTGATATCACAATTTGATGGAGAGGCTGCTCCAAACAAAGGAAGTAACTTTTCTTAATTAAAATGGGTATGTTAAAACAAAGTGGCTTTTCGAAGGTAAAATAACTAGTCATTGGTAGGGAGTAATCTTTCTATGGTAGGTTAATTATTTATGGGTAGATTAAGTACTCTATGCTAAAGTGGAGTTCATATGGGGAAATAACTGTTCCATGGTAAAGTGGAAATTTTTGACATCATTTTTTTTCAAGATATGTAAACTATTCTTATTTTGGGTGGATATATTTGACTGGAGTGGTCTTTTTAAGTCAGAGCGACTCTACGAGAGTAGAATGCCCCTTCTAGAGTACAGTGCTAATTCTAAGGTAGAATCCCTTACAAATTGCAAACACCACAAAGCTCCCTGGGAGGCCAGCTCCTGAAGTACTGCAGCCTCAGACTTCCCACATCACAAAGAATAGAAAATAAACGAAGATTCTATCGCATAAATCTCCGTGAGACGCTTTGCAGTTCAACGTGTGTGTGTTGGCATGTTGCGTGGGCAACTGTACACCAGCGAGACATATGGCGAGATGCAGACATCTCCTGTCTCACAGCTGCACGCACGCATCACCAGCAGCGATGACAGACCCTCAGTGTTGCAGCTCAGATTCTCGGAAAATCTTTGCCGTCTGCTCGCAGGGTTTGCGTGACCACGAGCACACGCCGTGCTGCAGTTTTGTCGCCTACTTCTCGTCTGGAATGACGTTTTAATTTGCCTTGAGTGCTCTTCGTGGGGAGGCTTTATTGAATGCTCTATGCAGGGTATGGGTTCTGAATTAGAGAGAGTTAGCTAAAAGTTTAATATGAATGGGTAATGGAAAATAATCTGACTTGCTTTGAGAATTCGGCCGTTGAACTACGGAGGGCCAAAAAGTACTGCCATTTGGCCCCACTGATTTCTTATGTACTTAAATGCATGTTGAAATGAGAAATTGATTCTCTCTAAATTTGTATTTTTGACGAAAAAATCTCTGGTTCAACACTTAAGTCTCTAGAAAATAATGTGTAAGCCAATAATTATTTCCAGCTACATAAAAAATCAAAAGAGAATTTGCAACTTTCTAGACAGTTCTTCTTCATTTCATTAAGGAAATTTTGCGTCGGGTTGTCCTCATTTTATCCTCAAGTGGGCGATGCATTTTGGAAAAATGCTAGATGTGTTTGCTGAAGAATAATTGATCTTACAAGCAGTCAGTAGCTGATTGCAATACGTGGAAGCTGCAATTGGAAAGACCGAAAAGCGAAGAGAATATTCCTTACCATTGATTTCTGCATCACAATTTGTCTCCGTGTGCCTCAATTTCAGTGTTCTACAATAGTGTTTTTGAACAATAGTTTAAGTTAGAAGTGTTCTGCAATAGTTTAAGTTAGAAGTGTTCTGCAATGGTTTAAGTTAGAAGTGTTCTACAATAGTAGAACACTAGTTGTGTTTTTACACAACAATTGTTGTGATCACTTTATTTTACGAAGGAAGACGGATGAAGTGGACTACAAAATGCATGAACTTCAAAAGTATTTACTATTGTCTTTTAAATTCTGTCGGTCCGTCATCGTACTTTACATACGAATATTTTCCAAAATAGTTTGTTTTTATTACATTCAACCATCATAATTGATCACACACATGATACAAAGCAGAAAATAGGCCTTAAATGGGTTATTTTATTTCCTTGATTGATTTTGTGACTTTGCCGAACATCCTGAAGTCTCCTGGCATATTGGTGTCCACTATTTATCATTTCTCTCTTTCTCGGTGTTTTTCTCTCTCTTCAGGCCAAATACTTATTTTATTTGAATTACAATTTTCCTCGGTATGCGTTGCAGGAATTTTTTCTTTAGATGATTCTATGGTACGTTAAATTCGAAGATGGAATTTCCAAGTCAGAACAACTTTCATACCAGAATAACCCATCTTTTCCCCTCCCTCTCTCCCTTCCTCCCTCCCTCTTTCTCCCTCACTCTAACTGTCCTCAATCCCTCATATGTGCGGACGTATTTTCTCAACGGTTTTGTCCATGTGGGTTGTCCCTTCAATGTAACAGCGTTCACACAACACATTCTGTCACGTTCATGTCACGTGGACGCGGGATTGAAAATTCCAGCCCAGCTCCACTTGAGGGTCCGCTCGAGCTGGAATGTTAATTTGCACTTTTGTAGTGCCAGTCATCCAGCGACCGTACTCGAAATTCTCAGCATTGTATTACATGGCGCTGGGGTGCAGCTTTATGGAGCACGGAATTGCTGCTCCAAGTGCATGCTCTCCACGAACAACAGAAAGCCAGGCTCTCAACACTCAGCTGGCCGTACAACTGCTAATTAATAAAGAACAATAGTCGTAAGCACTCACCACTGTCACTCGACTCGCCAGCGGTGCTGTACTTCCAAGTTGGGGACAGCGGCGAACAGAAACAGGGAGAATGGACGTGTTTTTGCTCTTTACCCTACTTCAGAAATGATTAATTCTTTTGAAAATATGATTGATATATAAACTATCGAGGAACACCAAGGGTAAATTGTCTCTACCGAAATCTCTGTTGTCCAAAATCAACCAGAAAATCAAAGTTCAATGGGATGATCCAACTCTATTTTGCAATGACTTCAATTTTCGTAATCTAGGTGAAAGATGAATCCTATTTTTACAATCTGAGGTCGAATGAAGTGGTCCCCGCACCCGTGAATGCTTCATTGATGTAAGATTAGGCAATACTGATCAACTGAGAATGTTCAGTATCCTGAAGTGTGTCTTCTGTGAACTGTGACAATAGCAACATTCGATGTAACATAAGCAGAACTTTGTAGAATGTATCCTTGAAGTTGAAGTCGACCTTTCTTGCTCTGAAATGGTTGATCGGCCAACACTGATGTCCATCATACATCATACAAACTGTTATCATTAACGTAAATATACCAACGTTAATAATAAAACTGTGATTCTCTTGTGCTGGAGCCAACGGAGGCGGAGCATAAAAATAGCAGACAATGTTTACAGCTCAGAAGATTTTCAAGATTTTCATGAAGCCTTTAATAGTATCATTATTCTCAGACATACGAAGCTTTTCCAGTATTTGCGTTTCTATCAACGAAGGAAAATATCAACTCATCCTGACTTTTTCCTAATTTTGGAGTAAGTTTTCAAAGCAATCTTCTAGCCTGCATTCTTGGGTTAACAATAGACACCGCTAAACTCCACCTTCCGTTCAAATTGACGGCTTAATTCGCACATCTAGAGGTTATCTTACGGGTTTAACTGACATGGCTTCGAACCATCTTTTAAAGGCCCTTGAACGGGGTTTCTAGCACATTGGATATCGCTTAGAGGGAAGAATGTGCGACCTCACTGCTCATTTCAATTGGCCATTCATTATTCTAGTTATCTATACGCATGAGTGGCCCTCCATAGCCCCCCTGGAGGGATGGTTGATGTGACCCACGAGTTATGAACGACGCAACTATCTCATCGATTTGAATTTGCTTTCGTATGGAGGAGCATGACACCGTAAAATGGACGGCGTCCGACATTGTTTTGGAATGACAGAATCTACGGTGCCGTCCCGGTGTATGTTGATGCGGTCATACGTGCTGCAGAATACCATGCGTGGGGCATGCAACCATTTTGCGGTCGCCGTCACGCAAAACTTGGTGTACGAAACTTGCTTAGACATGGTTAAAGGTCTCTCTGCTGAGAAAAATATCAACTAAGTTACATTTATTTCAAAGTCAAACTCCCAGACGCTCAAACTACATTCTAGCTCGCAATGTGAAGCAGACCCAAGGACGCAATTCAAAACGCATTTTATAACAAATTTTACTGTCTAACGGGCTCTCTTGTGAATTGCTAGAGAATAGGCACCCGAAAACGAATTGTTATTGACAAAAACTATTCTAACAAAACTATTTTTACAAAAAATATGCGTGTGCAAAACTGTTTCTTTGAAAAGAGCTATCAAGCGCAGAAAATTTACGAATAACGTACTTAACGTACCACTTAAGGATGCTTCACGTCGTTTTTATCAAACAATAGAATCAGATTATAGCGTGAGTTTATTATGATCTTCTTATGTTTACAATTTCCAAGAGATTTGAAATTTCGATATGAAATATTCAATTTTGAATGAGCGGTCTTCAACAGTCATGAAGCGTAATTAATCTCTCGTGTATGAATAATTAATCGAATTATCTTCTCTTCAGAAATTTTACGGCGTTTTTTTCGACTCTTTCAATGACTACTCCCAAAGATCAGCGTAAAAAACCTCACACGCGTTCGAGGATTTAAAAATAAATCGAAACTCTCTTTTTAACAGGTGTAATTGACCTGACGCACAAAAATTTCGAAAAAGAAACACTGAATTCCAGCACAGAAATCCACGCAGCTGATTTCCAATTTTTCTCGACAGAAAATGGTAATTTTTTTGTACTTTGAACATCACTCTTTGGTCCCTCAGGAGTAATTCGTACATATATGCAAACAGCGGTTAGACTTACACAGGAGTTCAGTAGCCTCAGGCTCAGCGAAGACTCCCATGAATAAATGGGCCTAACTCCATCATGGCTTACTGATGAAGCTCTTACATAATCATTTTTTATGTAGCTAGGTCAAGGATGCGAGTGGCACCTTTAAGCGGCATCTTTAAGTAGCACTTGAAATGGTAATTACATCTTCTTCAGTTGGTAACATAGACACCTCGTGCAACAGTCAACTTTGTGCATTCGTGAGGGATGATTCGTGAGCATGTTATTTTATCTTATATTCTCCAATCCCCAGTTGTACCCTCCCTTCTACTCAGCCACCCCCACCCCCGCCGCAGTAGCAGCAGAGGGGCTGTGGGTCCCCAGATGAAGCATGGCGATGGACTGCCTTGTTTAAGAAAGAAAGAATCGTGCCGTAAATTCGGTGCCATCACGAAAATTTTGACCGAGGACAGAGAATATCCGATGAAATATGGCGACGAGGACATCGTTTGTAGTCAACGACCTCCTCTATCACCATCTTGATGAAAATTTATGACCCCCTCGAAAGATATTAAAGCCAAGAGGTCTTTATTATAAATACGAGAAGATTCTAAGTAAGGTTTCCTAAGCCCTGGCTGAGGCTGGGAACTCGGATAAGTTGGATTTACCTTCGTAATAATTTCTTCAAAGCTTCATGGCTGAACCCAAGACGAGGTGCCACGCAATGATAAAGCATCACAGCAGCGGTGTGAAATTCCTAGCATCATATCAGCTATGAACATCCATGAAATAAACATCTCCACATCACATTTCAGCGTCCAAATATCAGCCACAGAAACTTTAGAAGTTTGAAAAAGAAATTCCCTCACGCGAAGTTTTCTAAGTAGTAGGTTTTTGAGCTCCTAAAATGGTTGTGTGGAGTTTTTACACAATCAATTCTATTTTCTAGGTAAACAGTGTGATAATAGACTTCAAATTTCGGAGAGGTGCTCTGAGAATCTAAGGATGAAGAGGCGCTTGTGTGACGTTCGCACACAGCGTAAAGCGATAGAACCAAGCCTATCTGGCGGTGAATCAACACCACCATCGCATGGACGCGATCTCTACAGAATAGGACAGTGGTACCTGAATCTTATTTTCGGTCCACATTCTTGTTGAAGTATGCTTTTGCTCATGTTATTCCAAATTCATTTCAGTGTGTGTACTTCAAATTCATTCACCGTAATGATATGAGACAAAGTGATGTTAATACGCTTGAAATTATTTCGAGATTCCTCGACTCTGCCCCGATTTACCGATAACGAAGTCTCAGTTGAACAAATTGGAAAAATCTTGAGTGTCATCGCTCCAGCTGCACCAGCCTATGTACCTTTGGTGAGACTCAAAAGCCTGAATTTTCCTTTGACGAGCGAGCATCTGAGTACCGAGGATTTTGCCTATGAACTCGAAAGGCTCTCCAACTCTTTATTTATTCATGGCTTTGGCAAGAAAACAAGAAGTGTGGTCGCGTGTGAAGCCACGGCCATGCACGCCAAGCTGGTGCCAAGAAAATCATATCAAGACTCGAGTTGCCAGCTTCAGAAGTTGGTGGCTCCAAGTCTTGCAAAATAAACAACGATGGAATTTGTGAGAACGAAAGAGACTTTCTCGTGCTCATGCTGAAAATATTCTGGGGCTCTCAGGGGGCAATTTACACGTGAGAACCAGAAATATTGATCATGGGCCGCTTCAGCTATGAAAATTTGGGACGATTCGTTGAGTGCACCTGCGAACGTAGCGATGCTTTGAAAGTTTATGAACGATAATAAGAGACGCGTCGGGCCCGAGTGTTTTTATTTAACTGAAACGAAGACATCATTTAGGAGCGAGAGACCTGAAAAACCTTTCTTTTGGAAGATAATACACTCGTCTCACATAACGGAGCCTTTAACAGTTCGAGCAGGCTCGAACTGATTATTTTACTTTAGTTTTCCTTCTTCAAATGTAAATTCCTGTACATCGATCTTTCCCTCAGTCTGGCCGGCCCCCACACTCCCGTGGTCTGAGAGATCCAAATCCTGCCAACTCCCACGCGTCAGTTGCCAACTCGCAAGATCCAAATCTGCTCTCCATTGATTGCAACAATGTTGGAACAGACTTTCTTGCTACCATAATGCATTGTTTTTCTAGTCGCAATGCTCCAATTTCTGCCAGACAAACGATATTCTCACAGCTACGCACTTGTCTGAAGATACGCGTAAATTTAGGTGCTTGAGTCATTCATAAGCACATTTAATTCATTTGAGTATTTAATCTAAAATTTTACTTGCCCATGCTCATTAGATTGTTCAAAGTATTGTATTCATTTATTTCTCTCACTATATTTACCTTTAATATATTACCTATTTCCTTCACTTGAGCTACAATTCTTTTCATGTCTTGTCAGTCCTATCACCGGCGTAGACTTCCATTAAAAGAATCAACCCTCTCCCTTCTCGCTCGGTAACTTTCTTTTCTTCTTGATTGGTAACTTTCTTTCCTTCTCGCTCGGCAGCTTTCTTTCCTTCTCGCTTGGCAGCTTTCTTTCCTTCTCGCTTGGCAACTTTCTTTTCTTCTCGCTCGGCAACTTTCTTTCCTTCTCGCTTGGCAACTTTCTTTCCTCCTCGCTCGGCAACTTTCTTTCCTCCTCGCTCGGCAACTTTCCTCATGAATATCGGCTTCACCTCCTCCACGCACTTCTGACCCTGCCTCAGGAGCAACATTTTCTGGTCAATAACTCGGCATAAGTTACTGAGTGTGCGACCAATGCGTGGCTCGGCCGCCGGCCTAAATTCAAAGAGTGGGTCAGGTAAATGGAAAAAGTTGCTTTCTCAACTGAATTAAAGCTCCGCGATGCTGGCAAAAAAGCCTTGCAAATGAAAAAAAAAAACACTCGGCCATTTGGCCAGAAAATCGTCCGTGTATTGCTTAGTACTTGAGGGCAGCAGCTAAGCGAAAGAACGGCAGCATGAAGGCATGTAAGTGATCAAAAGTATGGCAAACAAGTACAGCAAAAGTTTATTATTGTTTCTCAAGCTTTTGAAAACTTTAGAAATTGGAATGCTGTGCTGCCTAGAATGTTGGTGATGGTACTTCTACTGAAAATATCGATAATATTTCCGTTGAGGTCTGGTCTGTATTTACGAATAAGAAGAGCTTCTAAAATATTCATATGGTCTTTTCTATAGGGAGCGTCGTACAAAATTTTAGTTTTATCTTAGAGATCTTCTTTATTTGGCTTACGGCCGTGAACAATACGAAAAAAGTTAAACATTGCACCTTCATTTTGTCGAAATCGGATCTGTTTCGTAATTTCATCCTGACTGCCTGATGTGGAAGTCTGATGAATTCATTCTGATGAGTCTGATGTAGCTATTGTCTAGAGACAAACGTTCCGCGCTTTTCCATGAATTAATTCGATTCACAACTAAATTTAAGAACAGAAATTACGAGATTTAGCTAAGTTATTGCGTACAATTAACTCACAAATTTATCGTTTTTGTAATAAATGCATGGTTGGATTCGTGCACGACTGCCCGCTGGTTTTATTTTTGAGTGAATAATTTTTTCAGTTCTCTGTCGTCTGTATAATAATGAATATGAATTCGGCTTTCATAATAGACATTGAAGGTTGATTGGACCGGTTCTCGAGTGGCCCACGGAATCAGAACGCACTGCTTCAAAATCAGATTAATTTTTCGATGTATCAGACAGTTAGGAAAGGGAATATTTAGGAAAAGATTTTTAATGCATAAACTCTCTATGTGTAGTGACTCCCAGGAATTGAAGATTTGAATGCTCGATTAAGGTAAGTATTCTTAATTCCTTGCCTGGACTCGATGGCAGGATCTGAATTAAAACACAGGGCTGCTTCGGAATTTACAGCAGTCGCGTCAATTACAGTTTGAGAGCAGTCACTGCACGACTCCACTCAAACGTCTGAAGAAAAATAATTGGTCATTGACATTTAGCTTAAACATAAAATTCAAAACCGAACCTTCTTCCATTTTGGACATATGAAAGTAACTCTAACTTTCCTTCATTCTTCACTCTACGAAAATCTTATAACATACCGATAACAAGTATCACAAGTATATAGTTTATCTAGGAAAGGAACGGAGTATAGAGCCTGCTCTCAACATGACACGTAAAAATTCGCCAATGTTGATCCGAGGGATGATCCCATGGCGACTCCGTGCCGTTGCATGTAGAAGGGGAGCTTCTGAGGTGCACAAGGTGACCAATGTTGCTACTCAGGACTCTCGGTGGTATCGTGGGTGGAGGATGGTATACGTTGTCTAACTTCATTTCAACGGTCGTTGCGACTGGAACATTTGCAGACAACGACTCCACTTCCAGGGAGGTTAAAATGCCCTTGGGTAGCTTGCAACGAATGGTACTGATGCATTCCTATGTTGACATCAGCACGAATCCTTGCGGCACGCATGGTTTCGTGATATTATTTAATTTACAGTAAATACTATTGGGTCGCTATAAATTTCAATACCCTTGGGTAGCTATAAATTTAAATGCCCTTGGGTAGCTATAAATTTTAATACCCTTGGGTAGCTTACTACAGATAATACTGATGCATTCGCCTGTTGACATCATCACGAATCCTTGCGGCACGCATGGCGTCTTGGTATTATTTAAAATTTTAGTGACTTGCTAGGTTAGAGCGGGCCTTTGTGACGTAATGGGGCTTAAAGATGGCTCTGTTGCACTTTTACGAATTGCTGTACTGCTGTTTAAGTAGCTTGGTGAGTAATTACCCTCAAGCTTTTCAGTCCGCGTTGGTTGGAAATGACGCTAAGGGAACCGTCCGGTCGAGTTTTGTTCAAGTGCTAGAAAATTGTCTTCTTGATACGTATTTTAAAATATATCAAAAGTCGGATGCAGTACCTGCAAAACTGACTGCGCTTTCGGCGAAGAAAATGAAAAAAATATTATTTGATGAAGTTACATATTATTTACATGCAAATGATGCATTATCATATTCATGCAAAATTCATATTTTGCAATTCGAGCAATTCGAGTGGTATTCCGTAAAAATGACAGTGTTTTCATTTATTTCTTCTCCAACTTTCATTTATTTTCTTCTGATTTTGAGGAGTATCATTTCCCAGAGTTTTTGGAGTATCGGTGAAAGAGATTAAAAAAGTGGGGACTTTTTTACATGTCATAAAAATTTTTTTTTTTTTTATATGTGGATCACAAATTCATTTAAAAAACTGCACTCGTGAAAACACATTTCAGTAATGCAGGTCGTCGAGATTGTTCGATGTCTTTAAAATCTCCATATGAAATGAAAATAGAAAAACAAGGAAAGGGAATATCTTGATAGCGGTCTTTTAGAAATACAAACTGCTAAAATCAGTGCTGAAAAAAAGAGAAAACGAAATGAAAAGTCAGCTACCATTTTTTTGGCTCAACACTTGACAAAAAGATCTTCGTATTCCACGACGTTTGCTGCCAAAGATATTCCTTGTACGCTCGCTCTTGTTTTCGTCTGACACATCGCTTGAAAAACACATCTGGGTGGAGATGTCTGAGTCTCAGCCACGGCGCATACGTATCACCACAGCTCAGATTCCCCAATTCTGGGGCCTCGTCTCAGGCATTCCCGAATGCCTGAGGGAGCCTTCACACAACAGGATCTCTCTCGCCTCCTTCAGCCTCGAAGGACGTCTTTCTCGATGGTCGCAAGACTCGCTGCAAATACGTGCCGCGCTCGTTCTCTCGTCACGTGCTGGAATTTCTGCTTTGTGCTGGAATAAAAAGAGCGTTTTCTGAGACGTACCGTACGAGTGCGTCTCTAGAATGCCAGCACTTCCATACACAGAGAGGAGCGCCTCAAAGATTTCTGTTTTGGTTCAGTCATCTGGGAATTAAATCTTCAGAGTCATCTTCCAGGAGCTCGAGAAAGGAAAAAATGGAATGCTTTGACAGAATTTCTTCTTAATACTCGCATTAGTATCTCAGCGTCATGGCCCTGCCTCGCTGTTTTGTCGCGGGGTTGTTGTGTTCTAAATTTTGGTGGTGATGTGGCGTTGTTGTATCATATAATTGCGGTAATATTGTGGCGCTGCTCAATTTTTGCGTTGATGTATAATTGTGATGGCTTTGTTTCAGTGTTGCGTTGTTGTAGAATTGTGATGGTTTTGTTTCAGCGTTGCGTTGTTGTAGAATTGTGATGGTTTTGTTTCAGTGTTGCGTTGTTGTAGAATTGTGATAGTATGATTGCATTGCTGCATTATTATAGTGCAGTTCGATTCCAACATAATTGTTCCAGTATTACTGAATTATGACAACATTTCTGATAACTATCGCACTATTTTTGGAGCATGTTTGGATACTTAGTTGTGTGGCGACGCAGCTCTATCAGCGTTACATTTTTGTTATATCCTTTTTATTTTGAATGCTTGTAATGATGCGGTATAGTCGTGCCGTGGCTGTTGGTGGACAGTTACCCTTAGTTAAGTACCGTCATTGGCCTAGTGAGCTCTGTGTATTGTAAGCGCCATCGTCATGTGATGGTGATAGAGTTGTTGTATAAAGTGTGTTGTTGTATAAAGTTTGTTTTAGGTGAATGTTAAGCTGGACGTGTGCTTACAAAAGTTTGATCACCTTAGAAAAGCAACGTTTCTTTAATGAAACGATAGCACATCTTTCATACCTTTCTAGGCCAACTAAATGAGTACTCGCACTCAATCGGAATTCAAATTCTGCACTGCACGCCAATGCGCCAAAAGCTCAACATTTAGCTGAAATGTTTCAAGAGACGATCACTTGCAGGATAAACTCCAATGAATGCGGAAGATTTTTTCGTTCCATCATTCAGAACATCAATAATAATGTTAACGTAAGTGTAGGAATTAAACTTCTGGGAACAGTAATCAAATATGAAAAAATGAAATGATATGAGAATGAATGATTTTTAAAACATTAAGCTTTGCTGTAGTCCATACCAAAATGAGATGCGAGTCTCGGAAAAAAGGTTTTAAAAAATCTCATGGACGTTGGCGTTTAATCTTAGGTACTTCTCTGAACGCAGATTTATTCAGAGATGTAGACTGGATACATCAAATGCCCTCATCAAGAACTTTTGCTCGCGGGAGAAACTTTTTACGAGAAAAGTTTTCACCTAAAGCGCAACGCTGCCTCCGTATTCGCGGTATAAAATTATTTTACAAACCTTATGCTTGCTAGCAACTTCCCATCATCGATTTGAACAAGTTTTTCGTCATGCCGTCAACAGTTTCTCATTCACACGTATTTATGGTAAGAGAGTTCTCCAATTTATCACTAGCGTACAAGGAACCGCGGGAAGTGTTATCACAATTAAGTCATTCATTGAGCGTATGTTGCATATCTTGTAGCTTGTTTCCAATGCTCACACTGTGCTAGAAAAGCGTATTTATCTAACGCATGGTTTTGCGAAACTTGGCACAAAATTTTACGGTGCGATATTTAACTCTTACTTCTTGGTCAGCCACAGCTTTGCGACACTTTCTTTGCGGTACCCTGTATGCTTAAATACAGTCTCTTAACCATAAAATAGAGACATGTCATGTAGACCTGCATCGTGGCTACAGTCTCTCAACCATAAAATAGACGTGTCATGTAGACCTGCATCGTGGCTACAGTCTCTCAACCATAAAATAGACGTGTCATGTAGACCTGCATCGTGGCTACAGTCTCTCAACCATAAAATAGACGTGTCATGTAGACCTGCATCGTGGCTACAGTCTCTCAACCATAAAATAGACGTGTCATGTAGACCTGTATCGGGGCTCTAGTCCCTTAACCACAAAATAGAGACATGTCTTGTAGACCTGCATCGTGGCTACAGGGGTTACTCTGATCACAAAATCATTGGAATAGATCAATGATTTCATCACCAGGCTGCAATAATGTTGTAGTGAAGTGCACAAAATTTAGTACTCGAATCGGTGCTTAAAAAATAGGATTTTTAAACAACTCAAAAACTGATTTATTTTCTGGAAAAATGCTTCCATTATACTTTTAAGTTCAAGTTATGAGAGTGTACTTCGAAAAAGTACTTTATCGAAATTGAATTCTTAGATTTTCATAGAAACAGTAAAATTCTGTGGGATTCTGTGGGATTCTGTGAGATTCTGTGAGATTCTGCGGGATTCTGTGAGATTCTGTGGGATTCTGTGGGAATTTGTGAGATTCTATGAGATTCTGTAGGATTCTGTGGGATTCTGTGGGATTCTGTGGGATGGTTGCAGTAAACAAATTATGGCGATGCGTACATTCTGCGGACTTGCGTTGAATTTCGTCAATTTATTCTACATGTTCAATTGGTGCTTCAACTTGCTGTACTTTTGAACAAGGAATGTGTACAATTAATGTAAAACGCATGCAGTCAAAGTGCAGATGGTAACATCAAGGTATGTAATAATATCTTCCAAGGAGTAATATGCAGCAAAAGTTCCGGACTTCTGAGTAAAGTAAATCCCATCTCATCTTCAGTACTCGGAACAAAATTCAGAGTTACGTAAATTACGAAAAAAAGTGCACAGATTTATTAAATTAAAAAGCTTGAAGAAATACATGAATATTGCTCTACGTTTTTTCAACGCTCTAGAAAATTAGAAACAGGTGCATGTGATGTAATCCGCATTTGATGTAATCTGCACATGATGTAATCCGCATATGAAGTAATCCGCATATGATGTAATCCGCATATGATGTAATTCGCATATGATGTAATCCACACATGATGTAATCTGTACATGATGTAATCTACATCGCCTCAGAGCTCGAGATGTGATGTAATCTGCACATAATGTAATATGCGTCGCTTCATATATATAGCTCCCGGTCTTGGACCAAAAGAGATCAGGAAATTAGTGTTCCTTTCGTATTTTCTTTGCATTAATCCAATTCGAGGAGTAACAAAATATTTCAAGAAAACATACTCTCTTCATGTATCCTCCTGTGTAATGTGATGTCCAAGTTTGTATCCTCTTGCGCAATGTGATGCCCCAGTATGAATCCTCCTGTGTATTGTGATACACAAGTTTGTGTCCTGCGTAATTTGATGCACACGTTTCACTGCGCAGCGAACTAGAACCACTGCAAAATCACAAGAACGAACAAAAATTGAAACAAAAAGCTGTAAGGTTTTACAAAGACTTTCCCCGACAAATGAGCCCCGCGCATCGACCTCCCCCCCATCCCCCCCCTCTCTTCTCACCAACATTGCAGTCATTAAAAGTGAAGGCAGGTGTCCTGCGTGCATCTCCTCTTCCGTCAAATGAAGCGTAAAATAAACTTTTGCAGACCACATTCTGGGGCTGGGCCAAATTTTCAAGAATTTGTTGGAAGCTTTTTGATGTGGAAGGAGTATTTTCAATCCTAAAAGAATATTTTCAATCCTAAAAGAATATTTTCAATCCTAAAGACAGAGTTTGAACACGTCTCGACTCCCCGTGCCGAAATTGGGACCATCAACATGGATCTATTACTCCCACACGAGTGATGCTCTTGCCTGTGCAATTATACAGCCAGCCAGCAGGAACCATCGTAGTACCAAATTTATTTTGCTTTGCGCGTCGTGATGTAGCGTTGATGTGTGTTCCAGAGATCATACGAGTAGGATGGAAAAATAACTTTCAACTATACACGTAAAAAATAGCTCGGGCGGCGCAGAGCTGGTGCCCAGCCACGCGTAAGGGAGTCGGCAGCTCAGCTCGGCTTGGTCGGAGCAAAACTAAAAATTTGTTAGCTAGGCCGACCTGGGAGCAAAATCATGACCTGCTGAACCTCAATTGATTCATGGTATTTTTTATCACAGCTAAACGCGCCCTGCCAAAAATGGCGGGACAAATGGTCCTAAATTCTTTAGATACCCTCTTACTTACGGTAGCTCTGACATGAAACAATGTTGTTTTCAGTATCACTGATACGGACAACCTTCTCTGACAGTCTCGCTATTTGTTCAGGTCGGATAGAAAGACGGACGGAGGGACCAAGCAAGCAACACTGGGCCATCGTTATTCAGTGGGATAATATCAACTGTTTGCGCGATTGCGATAGAATCGGGAAATCTCACTCGGAAAATCCACTGCTGTATTTGAAATATCTAAAAATGATTTATTCCACTATGGCTTGCGGATGAAGAATTTTATTTAAATTCACACTTAAAAAATTCAATGTCGCTAAATGGTCCTCCACAAAAATTTACATGCAACGCCCCATGTTTGATGCCTGTGGCTGGCGCGCATGAGGATAATTTTGGTGTGAAGTGGGTGATGAAGTAAGGGAGTGAGTGATGAAGTGGGGGAGTGAGGGATGAAGCGAGGGAGTGAGTGATGAAGTGAGGGAGTGGGTGATGAAGTGAGGGAGTGGGTGATGAAGTGAGGGAATGAGTGATGAAGTGAGGGAGCGGGAGTGGGATTCGGTAATTATAGTGCGCGCTGTACGTGAGTTAGGCTCATTTATTCTACGGTATTGATGAGTGTCAGCCTGCGTCTCATCGCATGCACTGAACATGTTCTTTGGAAACCAGAAAAAACGAAAAATGATTTCTTTTTCGGTTGGAAGAAATTGGAAGTTAACATATCGAAGAAAAATCTGTTGGATTTGTTACAAATAAATTGTCAACTAGGGTAGCAGAGTGGAACAACGCGTGTAGGCTTAGTGATTAATGGAAGAAGTGATTTCGAATGCATTACATTAGAAAAATTGGAGGCTAGTTCGCAGTTTCCAAAGTTGAGGAAATCATAGTTAAAATCACTGCAAAACTATAATTTCATGATAGGAATTGAAAAAAGCTAGTTCTTTTACAGTTAAAACGGGTTCCTGTCAGTAAATTATCCTACTGTGTGACAGCAACACTCCCTAGTCACGCCATGTGACAGCAACACTCCCCAGTCACGCCATGTGACAGCAACACTCCCCAGTCTCGCCATATCGAGTTATGAGCAGTTACCCACTGAAAGGATAAGATTCCCATACGGTAGTCCCCTGAGTTACGCTAACTGCCCTCGAGTAAACCCCTCTCTGCAGCCCGCAGCAACCAGAATGAGCTACAGACATGCTCGTGTACGAGGCGCGCTGTATAAACACGTAATTGCTCGTAGACACGCTCGCACACGAGCTATGTCCCTTATCTGTATAGTGCTGCCTCGTACGGCGCTGCACGAGCGCTTCTGGACCTTTTTTATGTGCTTTCAAGTTCCTTTATGCGATCGGATGGACGTGACTCCACGTTTTGGCTTTGCCATGTTTTCCTGTCGTCTATATTCTGTAATCTGAACAGTCGGAACTGTGGAGCAGTCTGCTTGTATCCTTCAGGGTAATCTAAGTGTAATTATTTGCTGCCCAGTGAATCGCGCTGTGAGAATCTCATATTTCATGAAGAAAATGGCCTCGCAGATACCGAGTGTTGATCTTTATAAATTGGGTCAAATGTATTGAAGATTTGATGTGAGCAAATGGAATCTAACAAACGAAGCGCTGATCTAGTAGAATTGGTGCTCAGATACTAGAGGTTGATGTGTTCAAAAAGGACACAAAAGATACGGAGGGCCATTGCTAAAAAAGTGCCATGAAGCACTCTGAGCACTGATGAGCTTGTGTGGCCACCGCATGCAGAGCTGCTGCAGTGGTTTTACTGGTTCCAGAATTCGAAAAAAGTCTTCTCGTTTTAAAATTACGTTTCCTGTGGTCCTATTAAACACAAAAATAACAAACAAAAGCACAATTTACCTAGTTAAAATTTTACATATTTTAAAACACTAGCGTGCAAATTATTTTCGCTGTGTGATGGAGTGGCAATTGACGGAGTGGCAATTGAGTCCCCGACTGCAGGCTACGAATGCAAGGCTGCCTGTACCGCCTGTGCACGGCAGGCTTATGTTAAAATTCATACTTTGGTTGTTCGTTATTGACGTTGACATTCATTTTTCGCTTTGGTGAACAATTTTGACGCACTTATTAATCAACGGAAGCATGATGAAATTGAAATTGAGTTTTCACTGCAACGGTATTGAAGCTGAGACCAAACTGCCTGGTGCCGTCCGCGAGAAAAGCAATTATGGATTAAAAGATCGGTCAATGTGAATTGCAAATAGTAGAATTGCTTATATACTGTGATACTGATGAATTTTAGTTGTTAAATGATCACCTTCTATCCCGACGGAAGATTCAAATTCCATTCGTGCTGTGTGTGATTAAATTAATTTCAAGACAATTGTAGAATATGTAGTTTTCCATTGGCTTGACATTTTGAAATCTTTCAATTTAATTATTTTTAATCTATCGAGTTAATTCATTGCTTGATCAGTGCTGTGATGTTAGCACGCATCGCCGACTGTAGTTTGGTGCGGGGAGACAATGACTAACTGTCTTCAAAAAGAGTTACAGAAATGCACGAACTTTGCAGTCAAGGTTGTGTGTAAAGGTAATTTCAAGATACGTGATCGCACAACTCTATTCGTAAAAAAATGATCTGGACCCACGTGCAGCAGGGGTTTCGCATTCGTTGAGCCAGATGTGTTTTCTTCTCTTTATTCCCTTCTCAAATTAATACAAATATTGTAAAATTTCTCCCACCCAAGGCTGCAGACAGAAGTAAAACAGGAGGAATGACGTTCTAGTGAGCTGCCACTCATCCGTTGGACAAAAAAACTTTATCAATTTCAGAAGCCTTGCCCTGGAATAATCTCACTCTGTACACAAAAACCTTCCGGTCACCGAAAAGTTTCAAAGGAAATATGTTTCGCCATTTTACGTCTCCACAATATCGCTTATACCCATACATACATTTCTAAGCATCATTACGCAAGCCTCAGCTTTAAAATGTCAGTGAATCCTAGAGGCAACTAAATTTCTCTGTAACTCAACACTTCTTTCCAGCACTTTAAAATCCATATCTTTGAAGGCTAAAACTCCAATCACTGCGTAGTATGTCCATCAGAAGGAGCGTCAAGTAATCATATACACTGTATGTTACACATTTTCTTCAGTTCTCTATAAGTTTGTGTGTATATGGATTTCAATCTATGCGACCGTTACCTAAATAAGATTATATGAGTGTATATATACATAGCGTCTATGTGTGAGCTGTCTTACATAATCCCAGTCTACAATTGAACCGTTAGTGAATTTATTTTGTTACTCATGTACGATCACTTTTATAAATGCTGATTTCTTTTACGATTTAATGGCGCCCGTTATTCCTGCTTAATTTTTACTCTTACGTGTCAATGTTGCGAAATATTTTATAATAACTAACGGATGTAAAACATGTAAGTCTTCGATCTTCAACTACTTCTATCAAGCCGTACATGTACGGCTCCCTCGACCTAAATTTCTCGGTCACGTGTTAACAAATTTGGCTCCGAAAACTGTTTCAGCATCACTAGCCCTAAGATATTTGCGTCATGGTTATAAACAAAATATTATAACAAACTTTCGACCCGTTGTATGAAATTAGATGTCTTATATTCTTCTCAGCACCTTTCACATTAACACTAGCTATCACAGCCTGAGTGTGAAGCTTTTGTAGCAATGTTAGATAATGTCGTGCAAAGGCTAGTAAATTCGTAAATGTACAACGGTAAAAGTTTTGTATACTACACACATCTCTACCTTGACCTATTGGTAACATATTGTGTTTAAACTTACTGAAGTATAAGCCTTTCACTTCACATGCATGTACCATCATTTACGTTTCAATTCTTTTACGGACATCTGTTTTAATTATATTTTAACCTGTAGGAATGTTTCGTAATATTTCACATATATACGGAGATGTAAACTATTGCTGTTATTATTGGGCACCACAACTCTAGATTAAATATCCATGTTTCTTTACATATATCTCGTCGCATGCTCAGCTATATGTTGTTGTTTCTATGATCTGTCTTTCATATGTAATATTCAATTTTACCATGTATAACGAATTACTCGACGTATTTCAGCAATAATTTAAGTTTCGAACGCTTCATTCCATTGCAGTGAGCGATCAGCTACTAAAGTAGAAGTTAGAGTTCACGATATCGAAGTAATTTGCATTTTTATGAGAACGCTGCACTCTTCGGAGTGAAAAAAATTACCAAATTACGAATGTCACTTATAACGAAATAAACAATTTTTTTCTCTTTCAGTCAACACGAGTTCGTTCAGTACAATTGAAAAACTCGCATAACACCGTTAATTCCATGGTCTTCAAGCAGTGGAGGATACAAATCCGTTGAAGTTTCGACGTACATACCACAACATAAATTCAATTGATCAATGTTTTCAATTCTGTAAAGTTCTTAAAGAAGTTGAACTCTTTTTCCCAGTTTCTTACTCCTCTTTTATCTTTAATTTTCTAGTTTCATCAAGTATGTACAAATATTAATACGATGTTCTTGGTTAGTATTTAATTTATGAACTAGAAGCGAATTTGAACTTATCAGCCAGAATGACGCTCGTGATGTTTGAAGGAAAACAGGGACAGAAATGCAGGAACTTTTATGGCCACTCTATGGCCATATCATTTGATCGTAAGAACACCATCCCTTCCGTCGAGCATGGAGAAGGCCGCTTAATGGTGTATGGCTGTTTTACTCTCAATGGTGCAAGGAACTTAACATGACTCAGGTAAAAATGGATTTTCTATTTTTTCATCATCAGAAAAATCGAAGATACTGAGTTCCAGTATTTTCCATGCACAGGCAGATGCTGACGCAGAAGTTGCTTTCGGGCGTGAAAAAAATCTACGGCCGGTGCTAGTAGTTCTTTCAGCAAGACAATAATCCCAAATGCTTAGCGAAATTAACAAAAGAATAGTTCACCAATAAGAAAATAAAAGCTAATTTTCAGATTGTCAATAAATTTTCTCCTGTTTTGTTTAATTAGCATGGTAAATATATGATCTGTGTCCTACCTTTACTCATGATATCGAATCAGAGCTCGGAATTTTCAAAATACATCAAAAATAGAGTGGTGCAAAGGCCTACGCCCAGGCACTGTTCGTATGTTGAAGAACACTTGGTAAAAAACAATCATTCAAAAGAAAAACACTAGGTTCTAAAACGCAAAAGACATCAGACCCTGACTTACTGGATGCTGCGGCAAAAAATATGATTTAGAGTCTTGAAAGTTGCAAAAATATGTAGTCTAATATTCAATACGTGAAATTCAATATAAGCTCCCGGGACAAAAAATTAACCACCTGCGACTAACACGGTGTAGGACTCCATGAGCACGAACAATGGCGGTAATTCTGCACGGCATTGAGTCTACACGTGTCCTAATGCACACCTGGTCGATTTTGCGCCACTCTTGCATCAACTGATTTCGTAGTGCGGCCACTGAACGTGGATTGTCTTCTCGACGTGTAACCTCCATGTCATCCAACCCACGTGGTCGTGACTAACATGGTGTAGGACCTCCACTAGTAGCAACTATGGAACAGTTCTCTACTTTACCAGCTTTGAATCGAGACTGATGCCTGTTAAGACTTGCAAATTGGCTAGACGTCGGTCACAGCTTTCAAAAGCGATTGACGGACGTAGTAAATTATACCGGAGCTCGAAAAACAATTAGCGTCTAATTTCTTGTCCGTGAAGCATATTTATCATAGTACTATCATTTTTTATTGGTCATCGTGGTAATTATTATTTGTTCATTTTTTGGAAAAATTTTATCATTATTTACTAAAAATCAAATCCGTGGATAATATTTGGTTATTACAATAGAACCTGTATTTTTTACAGGTATCACTTTTGAGTCGAAGTGTATGAAGTGATAGTAACAATTATTCTGTCTGATTTGAGCCGATTTTACTGGAATTTTTCAGACATTTCAGAAGAAGCCAATAAATTTTTGCTCGTTCTAGCACGTTTCCTCGATATTCTGTACATTTCCGCACACTTCGATTTGTTTTCACTCCCTTTGGTACATTTTATAAATTCATACACGTCATAACGCATTTCCAAACTACTTAAATATTTCACAAGCTTCCACAAATTTTCGCACAATTCTGTCTATTTCCGCTCTATTCCACACTCAGTGGTGATTCCAGTTGATTGTTCAGCTACAGCAATCTATGTGTTCTTAAAAGTCCCAGCAATATTTTGCCATGGAGGACGTTAAACTAATGACCTCGCAGAATAAATTCTTAACGAATTCCCAGACACGCCCGTCAGGATAACCCAGATGTCTGTACGCAGCTGTATGGGGTGAACGCAGATGTCTGTACGCAGCTGTATGGGGTGAACGCAGATGTCTGTACGCAGCTGTAGGGGGTGAACGCGCATATATTCCTTTTGGTCTATATAATGCAACCTGCTTACAAGATGTGTTATTAGAAGAAGAAATTTACAGGCCGTCATAGAAGCCCTGGCTGATATCCATTTCAAATAACATGCCGGAAATTTTCGATCTCGGTCAGACTACCCAATTTTTTTACAATATTTACCTTTCTATAATTCACGACCTACAAGTGAAAACAAAATAACCAAACTATACACTAAATGAGCAAAATTTTTCCATTGATAGTTCACTGTATATTCGCTTTGAATTTCGCCTCAAGTTTGAAATATAAAATTTACGCTGTTAATCCTGAAGCACAGCACGCACTATATTACATCTTCAATTCGACAGTAATTAGATCCATCAACTGCCAGGATACAGAGCTGCCGTCAGGGGTGAAGTGTCAAGTGAACGACTGCTGATGACGTCACTAAAGAAACTCTGAATACTAATCGCCCTGGGGGAACAACACCTACAGAAAATTCCTTAATTTCCTGGGAGTTGTCTTACCGGTAGCACAGCGATGAATTAAGTGACGCACGATGGCGCGTAATCGAGGTGTCTCGCTGCCATCTGCTGCAGGTCTCGCAGCGAGACAAGGATTCTCGAGACACTAGCTTAAATACGTTAGGCACTCGAGACGACCGAGTTCTAAATTAAATATTCATAGTTGAAGCCGGTGTCCTCGTGTGATTCCCTCAGTTCTCATTTCAGAGTGAATAACACTGTGGACTTGGCGCGGCCAATTAATCCACAGATTATTGCACATACGAAGTCGTGTCGCCCCTGACTTCATGAGGGCGGCTACAGAGCGAGGCGGCGGCTGGTCGCAGCGGCGAGGGGAGGGAGTGAGGGTGAGCTGTGTAGTATATGTTGCAGGGTGGCGGCAACAGCTGTTACACGGCTGTGAACTTCAGGGTAACAGCTGAATGTTGATGATATTTTTATACTGTGGGCTGGCTGCAGCAGCTGTTACACGGCTGTGAATTTCAGGGTAACAGCTGACTGTTGCTGATATTTTTATATTGTAAGCTGGTTGCAGCAGCTGTTCCACGGCTGTGAATTTCAGGGTAACAGCTGACTGTTGCTGATGTTTTTATGTTGAAGGCTGGCTGCAGCAGCTGTTACACGGCTGTGAATTTCAGGGTAACAACTGACTGTTGCTGATGTTTTTATATTGTAAGCTGGCTGCAGCAGCTGTTACACCACTCTGCAGGGTGTTTGAGATAAATCTGAAAAAAATATTTTTTTTCCGAAGGGTTTGAGATATTTTCCGGTACTAAGCGTCATTTAGGAGATTGCTTCTAGTCCATTCATATACGTGATAGCTGCGAGACTGGACAACTGGGAACTACCAGAAAATTGGGGAGAATAACCTGCACTATAATGATCCGTTCAAGTTATGAAAAACATGAAATTGGGTGTGCTGTCTGATGATGATTGATCATAGCAAAAGGAATCTTCGACTTGCTTGCAGGCCAAAGAGCACGTGTCGTACAGACAAAGTTTCCTCGACATGTGATGGTTTCCGGAAGTGTCTCCACAGAGGTTGATGGAAAGCCGCCGTGTTTTTCTAAACGAGTCTCAAGCACAGTTAAGATGGCTACGTGCAGCCGCTAAACACTTTTTTTAAGCCCTGGATATCAAGAGCTCTGGATATCACAAACACTGCATTTAAGCTCTGGATATCCAACACTGCATTTAAGCACTGGATATCCAACACTGCATTTAAGCCCTGGATATCCAACACTGCATTTAAGCCCTGGATATCAAACACTGCATTTAAGCCCTGGATATCAAACACTGCATTTAAGCCCTGGATATCAAACACTGCATTTAAGCCCTGGATATCAAACACTGCATTTAAGCCCTGGATATCAAACACTGCATTTAAGCCCTGGATATCAAACACTGCATTTAAGCCCTGGATATCAAACACTGCATTTAAGCCCTGGATATCAAACACTGCATTTAAGCCCTGGATATCAAACACTGCATTTAAGCCCTGGATATCAAACACTGCATTTAAGCCCTGGATATCAAACACTGCATTTAAGCCCTGGATATCAAACACTGCACTTAAGCCCTGGATATTAAGGGTTGCTTGTGTTGGAAATCGCGCATGGCATCAGGACTGGGCACCTTACAGCACCGCTGGGAAATGTCAAAAATGGCAGTCGAAGAATTTTGACGACTTCACCAGTCTTGATGTTAGCCTCCAAGCTGCCCTGATCTGAATAAAATTTTGGCTGTGTGCGGGGCGTGGTTGGAGGAGATACCCATCGCCGTGCCAGTAATACCAAATTCCAGTAGATACACCGAATTAAAAGAGTTTACAATATCTTCCCAAGGAAACTGAAGAATCTGCTTTTTCCAGGCTCCGGGCTGTGATTGAAGCTAATAGTAGTGTTTTCGAGTGAAATTTCTTGATATTGTTAAAACATCTGTGCTATTAGGATATCATGGTAATAAATTTATTTATGACGTTGTGAGACATTCTAGTTCTTCCTCAAGAAATGGTCAAGTTTATCACTAACGCCCAGCAATTGTCACAGACCAAAAACTGCAACGACTATGGAGTAAAACTGTGGTGATGCGAGCGCTCTTTTAGTAGGTGTTGTGACAATGCTGCCAACATGTTGGGATGCACAAGAAAATGCTAAATGACTCGGCCAGACGACGTTGAATCAAGAACTTAAAGTTTGACGCTGACAATTCCACAGGTTATTACATTCATTTTAAGAATAAACAACTGCGAGCCCCGTCATTTTGGTACGGCATCCGACTGCCGCCTGATGCTGCGGTATGTGCCCAGCTGCAGCTCGTGCCACGTACACTGTACAGTGAAGAGTGTCTTTACAGTATGCCACGTACACTGTACAGTGAAGAGTGTCTGTACAGTATGTCACTAACACTGTACAGCAAAGAGTGTCTGTACAGTATGCCACGTACACTGTACAGTAAAGAGGGTCTGTACAGTATGCCACGTACACTGTACAGTAAAGAGGGTCTGTACAGTATGCCACGTACACTGTACAGTAAAGAGAGTCTGTACAGTATGCCAGGTACACTGTCAGTATTTTGAAGGCCCGTCACGCACCGCCAAGCGGTACCAGACCCTCACGATCTCACTCACGAGTTTTGCCCTCCAAATTAACGACTGTTTCATGTCACATGACTCACAATATCGCAAGAATTTTAAGATGGGAATTCATGTAGTCATGTGGGAAATGTGACGTATTCATGTAGTATTCATGCGAGAAATGTAACGAGGTGTGCGATGAATACTAAATAAGACACTCACTGTGTTGGGTTGTGTGAGACCGCGTACGAGAAGTCTGTATCGTGCCACTACGCTCGTACGTGAAAAAGTTCTGCACTCGTTTAGCCATTCCGTGAACTTATTTCTGACTTACATGAATAGCCTGCGTACACTCAGAGCAATGCTCACACGAACTTACGCTTTATATATCGGATATCTCGACCTTGCAGATAACTTCACCATAACTTCTGCTATTCTCCCAGAATATAAATATTTTGCCTCCAAATTCGTGGGACTCGATAAAGTTCTATATACATTTTTCAAATGAAATTTATGTATTTTTTATTGGACAAACGGGAAACTAACGTCAGGTATTCATACTATAGAAAATTCAAGAATATTTTGTGGAGGAGAAATGTGAAAAACCTTAATAACATCATTATAAATATATCCAACTGCACTGCACATAAGCAGTACCACTCACAGCATGTGGACAACACGCTTGCAACAGGCGTGTGACATGGTTGCAACAGGCGTGTGACACGCTTGCAACAAACGTGTGAAACGTTTGCAGCATGCATGCGACACGCTTGCAACATGCGTGTGACACGCTTGCAACATGCGTGTGACACGCTTGCAGCATGCGTGCGACACGCTTGCATCATGCGTGCGACATGCCTGCAGCATGCGTGTGACACGCTTGCAACAAACTTGCCGCACGATTCTATGGCTGACCCAATACCAGCGTTTCCAAAACTCAAATGATATATACGGAACACGGATGAGGGTATATATTGCAAATTGGCTGCAATTTAACGGATAAAGAGTGTGGGTTACGCTAGTTACGTGTCTTCAAAAGCTTCAAGTTTAATTAAAGTTATAATTAGAACCAAGAAGCTACCCCGACTCTTTCCATAATTCTCCATGTAATTGCTCGTGTCCTGAAGCTCGTCCTAATTAGCGGGACACGGACTTGCGGGGCAAAGTCCTCACTTGGGCCTCACCCTCAGCGCTGTACAGCTCCCAGCCCTGGCTGGGACTGGGCTTGGGAGGCTGGCTGGGAGTGTATCTGTGGTACTGCATGGGACTGTAGCTGAGATCCTAGCTGGGACGATAACTGAGGCTCACGCTGGGACTGTACCTGATACGCTGGCTGATACTGAGCCACGAACACAGGCTAGGACTGTACCTGGGACACAAGCTGGAACTGAACCTGAGATACTGGCTGGGACTGTAACTGGCACACAGTCTGGGACTGTACATGGGGCACTGGCTGGGACTGTACCTGAGACACTAGCTGGAACTGTAACTGAGATGCGAGCAGGGACTATAACTGGACCACTAACTAAAAACGTAATTACTAAAAGTATACATGTAAAGATTTGTGGGGCACAATTGGCAGTGTTTTGAGTATCTAAGATACAATTAGAATCTAGTACACAAATAGTATCTAAGATACAATTAATAAATGGGATAAAACTAAACTCACTGAGTTAAACACTTGTTCGATTGAACAGCGTCAGTGCACACTGTCAGTATTTTGAGTATCTACGATATAAGCTCATTAATTAAGATATACGACCGAACAGCTTCAGGGTACAAATTATGTTACTTTGAGTATCTAGGACGCAAGTCCATAAAGATTAAACTTTTTAGCCCACGCATGTTAAAATTATACAGTTCGCTTTAGGGAACAGTTCGCAGTACTTTATACGAGTACGCCACTCGCTTGGCTATGAACTGAAATCCTCGCTCCTGACGTACACGTTCAATAAGGCCCACATAATTCCTTCTTGGCTCTAGATTGGAAGCTTAACTAAGTTCGCAGAGGCGGCGTAAAGGCCTAAGATCATGGACTGTCTATCGTGTTCATATCACTTCCAGCTAGGCCATCGCAATGAGGCCCAAAATGGTCGCTTTAGCTTACAGTTTGGTCTCAGGCAGTTACTTGGGAAATTTTTTGCCCAACCTCGCACACAGAGCGGCTGGTTGAGCATACATGTATTCAACATGCTCCTAATTTTCGCTCTTCATAGCATGAATGTCATATATTCCCCATAACACAAGTAAATAAGTGCGGTATTTTTAGAGGAGTTCCACCTCTGAAAATAATTGATTTTACGTGAATTCTTTCTCATAATTCGAATTTCATGCATTAAAGGACACACACGAGCACGACGTGAGCTGTGCGCCCGGTGCAGGGTGTTGAAAAACGACAGGTACAGACTTTGAGAGTAGGCAGGGAAAGGCAAAATAAACACTTTTTTTCCCGAATACGTCGAAACTTCTATTTCTAAACTCCCTATTTTTCAGGGCACTGAGGCTTAAAATTGAACATTGATGCGTATGCGGTTAATGATATTTCCGTTTCTCAAAAGTATCGTAATGGTAAACTAAACGAGTGTCAGCGACAGAGATGTTTTATCGACCAAACTTTACAACAACTGTTCGAAGTGTCTGGGATCACGTGAAATGATTTATTTACGAAACACCGATGGAGTCTGAGAAGGAACTTGTCGCAAGGATAGCGGTGGCAGCATTTAACATTGCAAAAAAACAAGACTTTCGCATTGCGTCGACCAATCCATTCGGAAGAGGCACCAGACCTGCACAGTCGGTTCGTAAGAAGGGTCGATTCTCAAGGATGAAAACAAAAGACACCCACACACAAATTTATTAATGAAACTAATAGGCAGTGAAGACAGGAAAACAATAACATTAACTTTAATACGGCAAGATTTTATAGCCCTGTGATACCTTAGCGAATCCAAGATGAGTGCACTAATAACTTAAGTTGTACAAAAGTCCAAAGTTCGTATGGATGAAGAGCCGTGCTAGAGAGCTATACCTAGAAAAGAAACCATAATTAACACCATGAATGCCAAGTTATTATCAAATTTGTAATACAATACGTAATGGGACTAAGATTGAAAACACCAGCGTCAGACGAACACGACACAGAAGATAACAGACGAGTGGAGTGCTGTGGCACAATCCACACGAACAACGGCTACAGCTGGGTGCTACATATAGCAAGGTCTCAACTAGCGATGATCTTCCAGCGAATATTCAACGATATTATCATTATTTTTGTTCATCTTCATGTACATCCATATACTTCCGTTGTCAGCTATCGCTAGAATTTCTTTACGAAACATTAACGTTAGATTCTCCGATTTATTTATTTTAACATCTTATTCCTCTCCTACACCATTACCTTGCATTCCTCCACTGCACATTACCTTGCATTCCTCCACTGCACATTACTTTGTATTCCTCCACTGCACATTACCTTGTATTCCTCTACTGTACATTACCTTGTATTCCTCTACTGCACATTACCTAGTATTCCTCTAATACTCATTGCCTTGTATTCCCCCTACTGCACATTACCTTGTATTCCTCAACGGCACATTACCTTGTATTCCTCTAATACTCATTACCTTGCATTCCTAGCTCTAATACACATGACCTATATTTTCGTGAGGCAAAAAAACCGCATACAACTAATTACATAAAATTACAATCCTCGTTAGTGTCTAACACATTAAGCCTCTCCAATCTTATCGCTGCATTCCTCCTAGTCTGCAATCATCACACTCTCTCTCCTTCCATTATCACACTCTCTCTCCTTCCATTATCACCGTCTGCTATCTACACGGTCGTTCTCGCCGTCACAAACACCGATCCCCTTCGTAAATTTCATACGCATTCGAGTGAAAGAACTTAATGGGAATGAAGCGACCCCTCTTTTGAGATGATGCTTCGCTTTGCTGTAGTGAATTGCCCCAGCTCTTATTTTCAACGTCTTGCTTCAAAAGTGCATTTTGAATTTGACCTGACGCTAACTGCGCTCTCAAAGCTCATAACCGTTTTTTTTCCCCAGCGTGAGAATGAGTCTCAGGTTACACGGTACTTTCATCTTGTAAAATACTGCGTCGGAGGCGTGTACGCACTACGCTTATTATTTTAATCAAGAGATTATGAAGAAAGTTCAGTGTTCTCACAAAACTCATTGCGTGCATACTTATTACGTGATGGTGGAAAACTGGGACGAATGCTGCTAATCTTTTAGTTCGCTCACGTGAAGAATTTTTCCTTTAAAATTAACGAAAATTCGATGAATAAATTTTGTTCTACCTTATCTTAACGAACAAAAATCGCAGAATAAAATCTGAATAATTGATGGCTTTGCGCTGAATTCACTTTCTAACTTATTCATGAGTATCTTATGCAAACAAAGCTAAATTTGAGCCGGCCAAATTTAAGCACTAAATTTAAACTGTTTCATTTTGTTGTATTTTGTGCTGAAGAAAGACATCTGAAACGGCTCTTAAATGTTTATATCTTAATCAGTGCATTTGTTTCCCTAAACTTAGAACTGTGGTCGCCGTATCGTGAAAGTCATGGCGGAACTTTGGCCTGGAGAGCGATTCATGACTTTTCAAATGATTTTTAATTTTCTCGTTTGTTTTCCTTTAAAAAGGAGCATTTCCCGTCAACTTTTTACGTAGTCACATAGACGGCTCCTCCCTGTGTTTCCAAACCCCCTTTAGCCTCGCAAAATCCTTAAATGGCTTTGCAAAGTTGAATGCGTCTGAAAACTGGACCAGTTTTGTGAGCAATTAAACAGGGAACTCGGAGAACACACTCCAATGGTTTTAAACTGGTCCCAACTTTGGAACATCTATTAAGGGTCCACAAAAATGCGACCCTGCCATAACAAAGGCTCTGCTCTTTACAAGTCCTCTCAAGAAAAACTCGGGCTCGGCTGCACGGTTTTGTCGAGCTCTAAAAATGCGGCAAAAGCTAGAGAATTAGGGCGAAGATTAGACGAAAAACATTCTGCTGAGGAGCCGCGGAAAAGAAAAGAATCGTACTTTTCGCATCGTCCAAATCTAACTTCGTTTTAATGAGTTATAGTATTGATATCAAATTAGAATCAGAATTAAGGAGACGCAAATCCGTTGTGTGAAAATATTTTTAGGGTCGCCATCACACGTTAAATGTAAATGTAAATTGTGTTGATATTTTGCTGACGTTTAGTCCGAGTCTTGTTATTCGTCGATTAAGCAAGGTGTGAACTCCTTGCTACACTGACTGTGACACTGTTACAGTGACTGCAATCATTTGGCTAGACTGACTGTAACTCTGTTACACTAACTGTTATACTAATAGTTACACTGATTGTGATACTTATTATGATACCTCCCTCCCTCATACGGCACCTCCCTCCCTCATACGGCACCTCCC
>VOMN01118180.1:0-12066 GCA_014899125.1 Orchestia grillus | reverse complement strand
GGGCTAAGCGACCCTCGGGAGGGCTAAGCGACCCTCGGGAGGGCTAAGCGTCCCTCCGGGGTTGACGTGGTTTCCCGACCTGTTCTCACCACGGATGTAAACTCCAAGATCTATCCTGTAAACTGAAAGTGAACCTGCACCTGATGCTCAAACTAAAAACCGAAACTATTTCGATGTTCTTGTTTCTTATTGCAATACTAGTAAGCAAAATAATATTAAGGACCATTGAATAAATTTAATTCTCATTAAAACAATTGTAAATACTGAGATTTCCCCTCAGAAAGAGGGGGGAAGTAGGGGCAAAGAATAAATAATAGGGTTATGTTGGTCTATCATATGCTATTCAGGTTTGAGTTTCAATGCGCCCAGTGTTAACTAGGTTACCTCTGCAATAAGATAGGTCTTCGGGATTTCTATATTTCGTGCCCACTTTACTTGTTTATATTTTCATGCGCTCTCCACTACCACTTTCTTCGTGTGTCTATGCGCAGGATATCCTGTGTGAGAACACACCTTGTGCAGAGGTCCCCCGTTCTCTCTCATCCGTATTCTAGATAGTCCCTTCACTCTCTTTGGACCACATTTCATGTGGAGAGGTGGCTTTAAACTTAAGCTAACTAGTTTTTTTTTTAATTTGAACGTTTTATGCGTTCAGGTCTCGTATAGTTCATTCTTTCACTCGCATAAGCCTGCTCGAGCAGGCCGCGCTTATGCCGGGCTGTCTGTGCTGGAAAAGTGGGCGAGCGAATGCGTGTTGCCCTCGAAATGACAATAATTTTGGAGCGCCCTCCAGCCGCGTTTGTGTGACCTGCCCGTCACCTTCTGACGGAGCGTCTGAAGGCTCCTGCATTTCTACTTCAAGTTCATCATGACTACAGATTCAACAGCCTTGAATTTTGTCGTTTTCGGCCCTCAATGGGGTTTTTATTTTCAGCGTTCTCTTGCTCTATTAAAATGGTCTCACGCTTGGATTGATGGAGCGAGTCCCCTTTGTGGCTGGAGGTCCCTTCAATTATTGTAATTCCAGTGATAAAAAGACCGCTAATGCTCGTGTAAAGGAGGGTTGACCGCTGGTTGGCAGCGCTTCGGGGCTACAATTGTCTGGAATGGACGTCGTGGATGTGACTGAAGCCTCGTCACTTGCTGCCTGTACGGTTTTTATTTTTTTTGTCTGGGCAATTGTAGGCTTATGAGACTGCACAGTTGCTGGGTACCTCTCGGTTCTGTGTTGACTGCAGACACTGGAAAAATTTTTGAGGTTACCTGTGTGAAAGGGCTGGGAAATTTTTTGTAAGTTCATGGTGGTTCATTCATGACGCTATATTTTTTACCCGTTCAAATACGCAATACTCGTGAAATTGTTCTCATTTTACCTTCATGTGCCACTTCAAAAGATATTCGTTTCGAGTAGTTACGCAGAGCTCTTTTGGTACGGGGCCCCTGTTTTTTTACGACTCGAACCGCGTGAATTTTCAGAGGGTGAATATATCTCGCCTTTTTTCGAATCAGGGTAGAAAATGTTCACCCTTCGTGAAGTGTACCAATTTGAAGTCTTCTAATTTTCTTATCCAAGGCTCTGTATTAGTCGTGTTTTCCAATTTAAAATCCTGATTGTGTCAGATTTAAAAATCCTTAAAGTCGTTTTGAATGCAATGCATTGGTTTATAGAGTCATGTGTTAAACTGTTGAATCTGTTCCAGAGGTTCAATACTACATGTGTTGCGCTACCTAACAACAAAATCATTTCTATGATGGTTTCCCCATTGGGTAACCACGCGACACACAATACTCACGCTTCTCATCGCTACATCAAGGATTCCAGTATCTCCAAAATATTTTGAATCCATTCCCCAGGGAGCGCGTGCACGTCGAGCTCCCACGATTTGCTGCACATTTCCTGCCATTGTACAGCGCCTGCGCGCGCTGTACTTTACCATGGCTGCTTCTTTTGTGCCACCCCTTATCTCAATGGCTTCCGCTTGCGTATCTCGAATACGCGGTTGACGCTGACCAACTCGCTCATATCGAAGTCGGAATCATCGACTTCACGGTCACATCATTGGTTATGTAAGTCTCGGATGCTGGTTGACAGCTCAGCCGGACTCCTGACTTACCTATTAATATTAACCATTTTATACTGCTCAACCATTGCTTAAGTAAATTACGAGGTGCTTGTTTTCAGTACAGTCTGGCCTTTGACTTGCATATGGATATTAACCATACGTACTGTTCAACCATCAACCATTGGTTGTGTAAATTATGTGATACTGGTCGCTGGTTGTCAGCGCAGTAAAGCCTTTGATTGAGCCGTTAACCCTTAGGCCGTGAATTGATTTTTCTCTGTAAACGAATTTTATTTCTTTTTGTCTTTGCCGGTTTGAATGGTAAAAGAACCTGAATGGATTAACTGTGACACTTGTGCTTTATGCGTCACGTATCTTACCAGATGTTGAAAGAGGAACGTGATGTAAAAGTTCAGTAGGCGGTAATATGAACTTGTGATTTGAACATCGCACTAGTTAATGGTTGGTTAAGCTTCGCCATCTGAGCTGCTCAGTCGTTGGCCAACACAGACGTTTGTTATCAGGTTACTTCAGCCATTGGCCCACTCTTGAGATGTTAGTAGACGTTGATGCGCCCTTGCATTATTTTGCAGTGTATGTGTAATTTTTACGAGGAACAGTGACGTCTCCCTGCAGACCAGGAATAGTGGCGTGTACTGGAGAACTGCCTGAGAAGAAACTTTCCGGTGGTCCCGCGTCAAGGATGTACAGCGGTGCTACGAGACGGGCACTGAACCTAGTACACCTTGTGCTACCTGACCCTTGTTGAGGCGCTGTGGGCCTGAGGGATCAGCGATGTTGATATGGGGGACCAGCCTGCGTTCCGACATCTCTGACCAATCATTCGCAAAGAAAACCTCTTCTGATATAATTTATTATGTAATGATGGTAAAATGTGCTGTTGAAAACTCAAGAGCACACTTGAATTAACGTTGACTTGCAAGATTTAGCTTTGACATCTTACGATTATCTTTTATTACTTACAATTAGCTTTGGTGTCTCACGATTAACTTTGATACCTTTCTGTTACTGCTCAGGGTGCCTAGGGCAGGCCATAGGCAATAGGGCTGGATTAGTTTTGTCTATTTCTATGCTATGGGGACTGGCGTCTCCTGGAGGATAGTGATAGCTTACCTCCAGCTCTGACCAGGTCGTCGGGGTTTTCTTGCCCACTTTGCTTCTTTTCATTTCGATGTCATCAGAATGTGTGCAGAAGTGCTCGTCCTATCGATGTCCCTGCAATAATTGAGCCTCCACTGCCCCATGTACCGAATTCGTCGCAATTAATTCAATTACTCCCATCTATGCCATGTGTTAGCGCGACAAAAATGTGATCTACCAACAGGAAATATTGCATTCTACTTTTTTTTCACGCCTAACGAAGCATCAATGTACTCTCTCTCTCTCGAGAGAGAGAAAATGTATACGCCATGAAGCAAAATGTCAGCCGACTAAGAAATCATTTATGCAGTGTACGTTTAACCCTAGCTTTGTTCCTGCACACACGCACACAGCACGCACGCAGCATCCCCACGGGACGCATCGTTTGCTCGCTGCAAGAACTTGCACCGTCGCAAAAAAGAGGCCCATTCCTCTCAAGCAAAAAGGCCTTCTCTGGCGCTCGTACGAGTGTGCGAGACCCGAGTTTCTGTTGGAGTTCGTTAGCAAATGGCAGAGGAGGCTGGCTGGCTGGCGTCCATGACGCGAACCCGGGCGTCTGTTAGCCTGAGTGGTGTGTGGTGCTTGTGCCGTGTTGTGTGGTGTTTGTGCGGTGTTGTGTGGTGAACTGGTGCCTTGTTGTGTAGTGAACTTGTGCCTTGTTGTGTAGTGAACTTGTGCCGTGTTGTGCAGTGAACTTGTGCCGCGTCGTGTAGTGAACTTGTGCCGTATTGCGTAGTGTGGAGTGTGTTACTGCCTTGTGCGTAGAGGTGTTGTTTTGTTACCCAGTGTGAAGTTTGTTTGTGCACTGTAGTGCATTATTTAGTGTACTTGAGCCTTGTTGTGCTCTCTGTGGCTTGTTTGTGCTCTGAAGCTCAATGTGTGGTGCAGTTGTGCTTTCTTTGTAGTCGTAATTCAGTTAATTTCCTGCTGTTAAAACATTCGTTCGAAGTCCTGAAGATAAATGGGGCATCCTATCAAAGCTGTGAGCTTGTATTGTACACTAAGTATAATTTTGTATACTCCTTACTATACTTTCAGATGTGTAACATGGGAATATCGCTAGCTCACCTCAGCTATAGATCGGTCTTCGGGACTTCTGTTCTTCGTGCCCACTTTTCTTCCTTCAATTTTCGCACCTTCTACGCTATCGCTTCTTTGCCTCTTCTTTCTCTTAACTTGCTGATTCTATGCCCAGAGAAATCCTGTGTAGGAACACACCATGGGGATATATTCCTTGTTTTTTGCAGTCCGCGCTGAATGGTCCATTCTCTGTCGGTGTGACGTGGTCAGAATCACGGAAGAGCTTCAATCTATACGACCCCTGCTACTCGAGTTGTACAACAAACGTCTAGTCGAACTCATTGTCAGTGCACTCGCATTCCTACGCAAAAGTAAAGTGCATTATTTACGGATGTGCGAGGCACAAGCCGTCTTCCTCTTTCAAAATATTTGTACTTTTGAATGGACATCCAGAATGTGTCTGATCGGGCGATCCTGCGGTGCTTTGTTAGGTCTGTTTGCTCCCTTGTTTGTCCATTGCAGTCGACTCATGTAGGCAATGTAAAATAGAGTGATAACGAAGGTGGTTCTGATTCACTCCCTTGTTGGTCAATTTCAGTCGATTCATGCCAGACAATGAGAAATTGAACGATAACAAGGGTAGTTGTAAATGCCAACAACAAGAGCAACACCTGTTAAATGAACACCGTGTCCTAATGTCTCCATGAGCCACAGGGTAGCAACTGAGCGCCGCGCAGAACAAGCCAAGCATTGATGAGATTCTCAGTGCGCTCGTTTAACGCGTCAGCAAATATAAAAACTCAGAGATGACGGGGCGAATTTTTGCTACTGCATTGCATCGAAAATAAATATTTCTGCGTCGAACAATTCGCTTATGCAGGTGAAAAAAATCATATGCAGAGCTGTTCTTGCTGCCGTGATCGAGGAAGGAAGCGAACTGCGGTGTGACATTCAACTTGGTCTGTCCATACTTGCAATTGACCTTCTTCTTATCCATGGAATATTTCGACGCGAAAGCAGAAATTTTGCACACCTAATATGTTCAATCACTGCGCTGTCGCCACCACAATGTGTGGAGGAGCGACCACGCAAGAGGCGCAGTCTGCCACACGTTGATTTGCTTGTGAACTTGTTGTTGTGGTTAAGTTGCTCCAAGTTTTCGTGATAAATATCGTAATTGTTGAGTTGAAACGTGTGACTCGACGAGAAAATGTACAAAGACAAGTTCATTGGTGGCTAGAAAATTACATCGGTGCATAAATGAATTTTTTCAGCTGATCAAAGGCGTGTTATTGTCAAGTTTAAACTGTGAGAATCTAGTCTAACTTTTCCAGTCTTTCAAGATAGAAAAAAAATGGAAAACGAGGAGTGGCGATTATAAATAGATAAATCGAATATATTTGCACAATAAAAATTACGATATGATCAGAGATTACCTCCGACATCCTAAGAGCAGCGTAGCATAGGGCAGGACGGCTCGTTCCGAGTAGGGGGCAGTGTTCTCATTTTCCCCAAGGCCGCTCTTTTTTACAATGCCGCTCTTTTCTCACAACGCTCTTCTTTTTTTCACCATGCGACTATGACCTTCTTTTTTTCACAATGCCTATTTTTTTCACAATGCCTATTTTTTTCACAAAGACCTTTTTTTTCACAATTTCCCTTTTCTTCACAATGGCCCTCTTTTTCTCCCCCAATTCCCTGATCATCCTTTTTTTCAATTCACCGCCTTCCAAAACTCTTTTTTTTTCCTGAAATCATCTATTCCTTCGCCCCTTTTTAAGCCACGTGATATTGGACGAAAGACCACGTGCCTAGGTAAGCATTCAAGAAAATCTGCCGATAGTTTTATTGGCTTCAGATCCTTGCACATTTTGTTGCTGCTGAGTTGACACCCACAGCGCGTTGCTATCAAGACATGATAAAATAGACGCCAAGTTAATAAGCGACCAAGTAATAAATGAGGCTGAATATGCCTGGTTTACTCATTGTTAGCCCCCAGCTCTCTAAATAGTTCGCCTCGGTTGCACAATTCAGAACTAACGCGGAATAATAAAATCAGCCCCGGGAAGGCCGTGAAAATTATCAACTAATCGTGCAACTTGTTTGTAATGGGCTAGAAATGGAATTATGAATGGAACGTATGGCCTACCATACCCTGACCAACCAGCCTACAGCCGACACTCTTTATTGTACGTTTGTAGGTAACAACTTGTGCGACGGAAAAATCAGCTACTTGATTCCAGAAGGGCGGGCTTTCTTTTCGAGTTTTCTTTCCGTTGTAAATCGGCACTGAGCTAAAAGGCCAATTTTTGAGTCAATTAAATGTTCAACCCAAGATGTGTGGGATTTTTTGAGGCAACTCCATCATCCGATATAATTTTGATTGCCCGTTCTCCACATTTTCAGTTTGTAGATTACCTATGCAGCGCATGTGCTTCACTTGATCATACCGACGTCGCTGTTGGCAGATTTGTTACAGGTTTCATTCAACAAAACTCTTTCAATAAATTCATGCTTTATATTATTTTCGTCCACTCGAAAAACTGAGCATGGCAACGGATTTTTCCCGCCTGTTTTCTTTCGACCAAAGATGCAAAGGCTTCATCTCATCCGTCTGTCAGCGTCTCACGGCCTTGAATTCCAAAGAATTCAAGAAAGGAACGCAAAAATCAGATGACAAATTTCCTTCACAGAAGTCGGCAGGTCACGTGGAGCCGGCAGGTCACGTGGAGCCGGCAGGTCACGTGGAGCTGGCAGGTCACGTGGAGCCGGCACACGCGCTCGTGATGCTTATATCAGCGTCATGGTGTCGAGCTGTTTTGGGATTGAAATCGTTTAAGCCGTTGCAATATTTTGTGATATTAAAATCTTTAGCAATTGCAATCTGAGATCGACCTAGCACAACTGTACATATTACAGTATAGACTGCATTTTTGAGATTCATTTATTTTAGTAAAGTTAGAGTGGGTACAATACTGCACGGACAAAGACCCGCGAGCAACACGGGGTGCAGCCACTTCATATTCTCATCACGTTATCTCCTGGACTTGCTGATAACGTCGCCTGCCCTTATCAAATGATTTAGGATCATTCGTACATGTGTACGTTGTCTTGTTTGAGCCGATCTGGTCACTTATTATTTTTTATGGGTGATAAAACTTCTACGCATTATAATTATAACCTTCTAAAAATATCCCTAGAGGAGGTTAAAATGTAATTATTTAACTGTGCGGTGCAATGATACGTTCATGAATTTAAAAAGCTTAATCCTAGGACGGCCATCTTAGTTTTTAAATGAACGAAATTCTACAGTAGCAGTCGTTCACTTTCATGCACTTGGGTGCATGTTTACCCGAGTTTTGGACAAGTTAATTGGAATTTGAAGCTAATTTGTTCCGTTTAGTGTCCATAATGGTTCTTATAGACATACTGTTGGTCACCATCTGTACGTTTTGGTTTTTGATTGATGCAGATTAGAACATTCGGATGACTTGCACCGATGGAAGGAACAGCACAAAAACCACCCTCACAAACTTCTGCTTGACACGCGTGTCTGTGTATGAATGTACGAAGAACGCGATGTACATATTAACAAAGAACGCGATGTACATATTAACAAAGAATGCGATGTACATATTAACAAAGAACGCGATGTACATATTAACAAAGAACGCGATGTACATATTAACCAATGCCGCGCGTGCATGCATGCACAAAGAACGCGCGTGCACGTATGTTTGTAGACCCAAAGAACACGCGTGTCATCACTTCCACCCTCGCAGCAAACGTCCTGAACTGTCGAGTCCTGCACCGTCTCCTTGTGTGCAGGTGTGGCACGGCGACCTCACGCACTCGTCGGCTCAATGCGCGCAAAATTAAGTAGAAAAATGAACAAACTCGATTTTGACACAAGGCGAAATTAAGTAACACTGCATCAAACATTCATTCCAAGTACCAAAATACATTTGCTCTATTTTTTATGAACCATGTCTTGACACACTCCTCGTCACAAGGCTTGGTGCATTGCCCCGGCAAAATCTAGGTCTCTGTCCCTTCATTATAACGCTGAGAGCACGGCCGTATCTGCGGCACCTTGCGATTGTGTGGAGTTGATTGCTAATCAAGTTCTGCCTGTTTATGTGACACATCTGCTCCTCTTCTCCTGTCCTTATTCCCTTATCCATCTTCTGATATTTCCTCAGCTTGAAGTTCAGCTCGGGGTCGTAGCCTAGTAGGTCTAAATTGCTGTACTACAAAAATTGACCTCACTATATGAGAAAATGTTTTTTTACTGCTGCATTTGGCCGTCTTGAATTGGGTGATGTGTGTTTTTCGTGACGTCACCCAGATGCACTGTATGCAATCGTAATTGTGGGAAATTTGTGATGGGTACACGCGGCGTTGGAGGAATCAATCATCGTTAGCAATAATCATTGGAGGATCCAAGCCGTCATAAACAACATTAATTCTTACGTGTTATCTAACCTTATCGCTCAAACTAGATCTCTCGAACTGCTTAGGTATAAAAGTATTCAGATAGGATAATCCATAATGTGTGAAAATTGTTTCCACGTAACATTATCACCTTCCGGACTCCGATTCCATTCGTAGATATTTAAATTAAATCATTTTGTAAACTTGCACGGCGATGCATCTACAGTATGCGAGATAGGGGTAATCTAAGACGCCAACTTTCACGAGCGACAATTAATTTGGCATTCCTACATGGCTGTTCAGCGAAGCTCAAACTCAAAAGTCTCCACCGCACTTTTCATGCCAAAAAAATTCAAAATTTTGCTTCAATTTAAGGAACTATACTTTGAAGATTATGCAGCATAAACACTTCTACACCCAAGCAATTGGAATGAACTACTATACAAAGGAAGTAAGTTCGTACACTCGGTAGTCTTCATCCGTTCAGAGCTGCCATGCGACATTGGTCGGAGCACACGGTACAGAGTTCTCTGTACTGTACGGAGTGTGCATTGTAATATTTAGAACGTGTACTGCACAGCGCCCTGAACAGAGTTAGCGCATTGTGTTGTCGTTCTCCAATGCGTGGCGCGCATCACTGCCACAGTCGAGACGCTGGCGAGGGTTAATCGGAGCCGCAGCCGACGATGCTGATGGCCTGGAGAAGTTCCTTCTCAAGGCACGAACCATTAACCCAATGGAAAAAAGTGCCCTGACAATCACTGGTAAGAGGCTCTGAAAGTTGGTCTTGGGGTCGTGGAAGAAGATCTTCAGTCCTCCATTAGTTGCTGCCCCGTTCTCCCATTCAAGTTCCTTGTCTCGCTAAACCTGTGCTAATCTCCCGCTACCGTAAAGCTTCGTTCGATTTGTTAAGCCTTACGGTACTGCTTTTGAAACTCGTGTGCACGGGTTATTCGCTCTTCAGATTACGAAATTCACTTGGATGTTTTCCAGAATTTAACGAATGTGATTGTTTTTTGTAAGAAGTTCGAAATTTAACATTAATTAGTATTTAAATTTAACTCGTTCTAAACACACTGCAATATTTACAATTGCTCTGTGTGGAAAGGCGTGCTGAAATTTTGGTCCAAAACGCTCATACACAGTTTTTTACTTTCGAAAGCCAACTGACGGCCAAGATAAACAAGGCATAAATTTTGACCGCGCCATGCTGACCTCCAATTTTGTCGGTAGGTGTGAAGTGACCGTCCATAGTCCTGACGTGACGTTGCGAAGTGATGGAAAACGTCAATTTACTGAACAAATTAATGCGTTCTACCTGCTTTCGTTTCCGTAAATTATGGTATTTTCGTAGTTTTCCTTCATTTTTGGCCTTGTTATAAATGAAGGCACTAGGGATGTAATTTTCAGGCATACATACTAATCAATACCGACATTGACTGCGGATGGAGACATCGGTGGTCCTAGCCGAACCTTACCTTCGTGAGATCAGAGTGTAAAAAGCCTATGATACATGAACCGGTGACATCACGAAAGTCAGAATTATAAGCCGATTGAGTTTTGCAAGACTACTCTCGTCTCGACCTCATACATAATTTGGATTCTGAGTCTTCTGCCGAATGGTCGTGGCACCATGATATGGTCGTGCCTGAATTTTCAACTCAGTGTATAAGGCCATTGATAAGTTTGTGAATAGTCTGTTCCGCACTGTCGAAGAATTGTGGGCATGAAGATGGTTTCTAAATATGTTGCACGCTTAGTGTTTACCCATTAGTTGGGCATCGTAGAGTGGAAGTCATATTTAAAATGCATCGTGATAGACAAGTGCAAATCTTCATAATGTGAAACTATCAGCATCGGAGTAAAGGAAACGAGCACCTTGCCTGTTTGGTGGTCGTCAGATTTTTAGCACTTTCAGTCGAACAGTATCCTAGTTCTTTCCCCAGTGCAACTAATGGAACAGGGAAACTAGAACAAGCCAAGTAGCCCATTCTCCAGTTTCCGTTAATAAAAATTAATAAGCATATGAAGTGATGAATAAGCCTCTTTTTTTATTTTTTTATTAAAAGCACAGAGGAAATGACACCCCGTGCCGTTGGCGAGAGCTAGTGAAAATGTTCGTCTCGTCTGCCTCCAAAAATTGGAGCGCAGTCAATTTTCTTCATGGCTGTCCGACTTTCTTTACCTGTTTAATGATATTGTCCTTGGTCGCTGCGATTGGAAAGCGGGAAAATTAATTTTGATTTACGTGTCTCCGAAGGCGTTCAGTTTATTACATAAAGCGAGCACGAGCATACGTGCGTTCACTTAGAACTTGTGAATAAACCAGTTTAGCGTTCCCATACGTCGAAAATAATACTGTGCACTGTACGGCTGTTCCCAGATTTCCTGTTCGAGGGAAATACCTTTTTTCACGCGACGATGTACGTGAAATTTTGAAATTTTATGCAGTTACGTTAGAGTTTTAAGCATTAATATTCTTGCAGTTTTACGTCAAGGACGAATGCACAATACATTATACGACGCTAGCAACACGTTGCTTATTTGGAATATTCTATAATCTCGTTCAAACTCGTGTTGTTAGGAATGAATTCCTCGTTGGTTGATCATGGTTTTTTATTCGTTCATCTAAATTGTAAGCTGGACACATTCGTGCATGAGAAGCAGCAGTGACCGCGACGGCTGGGCTCGCCAATCATGCCACACTGTGAACCCAATCCTCTGTTGTTTTTCCCCAAATATTTATCTCCCAGTATCAAAGACTCGTAAGAGAAACTGCGCGCGCTTGTGTGTGTGTATGTGTGTGTGTGTGTGTGTGTGTGTGTATGTGTGAGCACACTTCCCTGTTTTTTTCTCATTAAATTTTTACCTTTTAACTTGGTTGGCTGAGACTGCGCCTCCAATTGACAAGTCCACTCCGGTTCACAAAAAGCGCGAGTCCAAAACTCCTGCCTCATCGACCAGCGATTCTCTGACGGTGTTAACGCATTTCCTACCTGCAAGTCCGGTGCGATTAGGGTCGACGATTAAGGAACGGTTATGTGAAAATCATGTAACGATTTTAGCCATCAGGTTCCTGCCTTCAGTGTGCAAAATTGTCCATTGATTATGGTAACATTTTCACAAGCGCATGTTGGCGCTAATCGCACGGGATGGAAGCTGCAGGAGCAGTGGACCGTGAGACCTGGACCCCGGACTCGTCCGAGTTTGCGCACTGCTCAGTACTTCGCGAGGGGCATAACGCTCCCGAAATGGATAAACAATGAACGAGCCGTTTGTCCTGTCCAAGTCTTTAGAGCTGTTACTTATAGGAAGAGATGCAATGGAAGTAGACGTCATGGAAGTAGAACCTTTATTAATTCCAACACGTTTTACCGTTGGGTTTTCA
>VOMN01118177.1:0-42219 GCA_014899125.1 Orchestia grillus | reverse complement strand
TTTGTATACTTCGACTCTTAACCGGCCCGGGAGCGACGCTTCAACCGACCATCCGCGACGAGAGTCAACGCGAGAGTCCGTTAAATCATGATGTTAAACAGCAGGCTTTTGGCTAGGCACGAATTTAGAAGGCAGTTAATACATAGAAGTAGAAGGCAGTGCACGCATGGTTGAGTGAGTGGTATATGTGGAAGAAATATTGAACTCATTTTTTGTTCAAGTTAATGATTTTTGAAGGCTGAAAGCAGGTGCTCCAAGCGCTTTTAAGATTAAGTATCTTTACCCTGACGCTCCCGAAGGAAAGCCAACAAATACACAGAAAAATACGTTGTTGTTGATACCAACAAACGTTCAGTTTACACCAACTTTTTGTAATTTTTTTTTCATTACGAAGGAAGAACAAATGTTCAACTTAAATTTCGCACTAAATAATTCATTGCATTTGTTTCGTAACCTTTCAATCTCCCCACCTCTCTTACCTCCCTTACCTCCGTTTTTCAGTTGTGTGCAAGAAACGACTTTACAAGCGGCTATACTCGGTGATAGAAAATTTAATTGGAGAATTAATAGTGATTTTCAAGCAGACCGAATTGCCGTTCATCTGATAGATACACAAAACAGTTCAGGCAAAATCCTTTCCTGCTGAAAACTGAGGAAGAAATAAATTTCATCTGACTTATTCAGGGAAACGGTCATATTTCAGGCACAGACGCTACAGCCTCGCATTTCTCTGGGCTCGCAAAACGTACCGAAAGTTTGCGTGCGCGTGAAATAGGCGAGTCTTCACGACACATCCTGCCGCTGCTGCTGCCTCTGCGACTAACGAGTTTTTCCCGTAAGAGCTGCCATTGACTGAAGTTTTCAGGCAAAGCAAGCGAGTGTAAGCATCCGAGGTGCTGCTCAAGGCTGGAAGTCAAGGGATATTTGAAGCCATGGATGGTAGTTTTCATTCTCAACCAGCACTGACTAAGCTAAAAGCAGTGAAAATTGGAAATATTCAGATGATATTTCAAGACCATCCCTCGTAAATTTTCGAGAACTCCAAAGGCTGAGGCTAAGTTGGATTCTTTTTTGTAAAACATGATTCTTCAGTCGTTCAAAGAAATGCAAGCGTAAAATATGGTATTGGAATTCAAATTTCAGTTCGAATATCAAAGAAAATTGTGTGAATTATTCTGTTGATATCCAGGATAGGCTTGATGAATATTAGCTTTCTCATTAGTAAGAAAATATTCCCCCTCGCAAATTTGTCCTTTTTTCGAACTATTTTTTTTAACAACGTCGAGTAAGACGTGTTAACAGCTACATACACCTAATCCGACCTCTCTGATATTCGCGACGAGTGGAGGGTGTCAACTCTGTAACAAGAGCATTCGCTTGAGCAAATGGTCGTTTGTGCCCCTTTTCCTGGGCCGCATGACTGCCAAGTCTGGCACCTTGGCAGCCAATTGCTCTCATTAGCTCTAACAAGGCGCGTTGTTACTTCCAGCTTACGCGAATTCGTAGAAAGCGAGTCATGAAATTTGAATCAGGCGAAGGGTGCACACGAGCTGGTTTAAGTCTTCCGAAATTAGAAAGTATCAAGTAATTTGAGTCACTCCTGGTTATTTTTCTTGGTAATGCAAATTATTGTCAGGCAAGCCTGCACATTTCTACACAGTAAGAGTAGGACTTCACAATCTTTTGAGTTAGCAGCAGGCGATTTGGAAAAAGTTAAGAGGTAAAATTGGACTTCGCAGCACGTACGAAGATGCAGTCGGTGTAAAAATTTACACACGGTCTTATGTTTTTTCTCATCAGCATCGCTACAGTTGAGCATACTTATACGAATAACGTTGAACAAAGCGTCAGAATTTTTCAATGTGCGAAATAGCATTAACATTACAGCTAGAGTAGGCGAGGATTTACATTCAAGAACTGATCCCGAAAGACATTCAAGTGCGTTGACAACAGGCGACTTGAGAGGTGATTTTTATCGCCTATGGAAGCGAGATATTGGTGTTTCTCTCCATTAAAGGTTTCAAGACAGCAAGGCTTGTCACTGTCTGAAGGCCCGACATACCTTCCGTTGTACATAAAATCCATTATATCACTGCATAAGTGCACCGCGCAAACTGTCTCTTTTGTACAGTGTTTTGTTGATTTTCACAGTATCAGTTTGAAAACGTGAGAAGAGTATATCTTTCTCTGAAATTGAAGTCGAAATTTTCCCTGACGTTGTCTTTGAATTTTTTCTATATTTCCATGCGTGAAACGGATTGACCAACGATTCATGGAAAGACCACGAACATTCTGATGAGTGAAGTCTGCTGAACAGGAATCGGTTTTTCATGTGTAAAAACGGCATTTTGTAGCTAGCTTTGATTGATTTAATTCGGGGAAAGCTTTTTTCTGACGAACATTTTTTTAACATTTTATGGGAACATAACTTTACATAGAATTTCTTCCGGAACTTACGTGAAGCGAACGTTTTCATATCGTCCTATAACACATCCTACGTCTCGGAGCGTGCCCATGTTATTTCTACCTAATATTCTTGGGTCATAATAATTCTTCCATGCCCTGTCACCCAGCACTGGACGCATGGAGGACGAGTTCGAAATCTTTGGTTATGGAACTTTCCTTGTATTACACACTTTTTTTTGAGAAGTATTCTTTTAATATTAAGGAGTGGCTTCCTATTCAGAGTCTCATGTGTTGTTAGGTTTACACATCGATGGTCAAAAATGAATTTTCCTTCACATTTGATTATTCGAAAACGTAAATCAATGTACAAAGTTTTGTTCCATGATATATATTTGTATTTTCACAGATTTCATATTCGTGTAAAATTTAGAACAGTTTTAAGCTCTATGCCCCATTCACATGTGTCTCCTTCATATTCAAAAAAGGTTTAAAGATCAAGGTACTGATCAACTCGAAATTAAGCTTAGTTGAAAATTTGATTAACTGATTTGATTACACTGCTTTTGATAAGGACTTTTCATCCAAATTATGTAGTGTTAAAGAAAGCTTTTCAGTTATATGCAGTTTTGCTGTTTGGTTTTGAATTGAATGAAGACATATTTGCTGAGAAGAGTTTGCATTGACAAATTAATAAAGGCATAATTATCTACTTAGAAGAAAGAAAACGGGGTCCGAAAGAGGACCCCGTCTGCTGAGACCGCAATGTCTGCTATCAAGCATTGCTGGAGTTTTGTATGCAATCTCGCCAGCTCGAAAAAATTTTCTGGTGTAAATTTTGCCTCTACGTCGACGCCGCTTAGCTTTTACGTCACAAAATATTTTTACATCGTAGATTCAAACTTTTTTACGAAGTGCGCTCTTAGAATGACGCAGCATTAGACGCGATAAAACGAATGAAACCAGGACGAGAAGTTTTAGCTACTAAAAATGGAGTTACCTGGAAATAGAAAACATGTTATGATAAATATGTTTGATATTATGATAAATGAAAAAAAGCGCTGCGTCGTTCGCGGAATTCTGACGAATTAGAGTACAACAGCCTCGTGCTTTGCAGCAACGGTATAACGAAGACAGTTTTTCAAACTAAATAAGGCTCGAAGTTTATCACTCTGATTCACCGAAGAACCACTTGCGCGACTAACATGTATTTGTGGACTAGCAGAAGTGCTTTTATTTTACACAACTAGAGTGAAGTAGGTGTACTCAATTACAAGAAAATTCAATCAAATCTTTGAAACCCGGAATGTAAAGAAGGCTCTGAATTTCAATACTATAATCTCTCCATGGTTTTATCGTACATAAAAGTAGTCACGATCGCGCCTTAACGTGCATAGCACATCAGCGGTTGGCAACACACGACATACTCAAACGACTCTTGCATCAGTCCATCCTAAAACCTGTAAGCTTTTCTTGCGACTTTCTGACGATCTAGCAAAATCGGCGGGGCTTCGACGTTACATGGTCGCGCATTCGCAGCAGCGCTACTCGATAGTTTTAACAACTTCATCGCGGGACTCATCAGACGACATTTATTGACTGAGTAAAATGCACGAACAAGAGTTCTTTCATTTTTCAGCTATGTTCTCGTTCCGTTAGCAGGATGCAAAAATATCAAGGTCACTTTGGAGTTGCACTTTGTGAGAGTCAAAATTTGTGAAAGAAGCTATGAATGATGTTCAGAATTTTTAGACAGTTATTTTTCATACAATACTTTAGCCCCGAAAAAGTGAATATATGATATCGGAATGTGTCATGTTCCTTTTAAAATTGCTTTCACGATTACACTTTTTCCCAACATACAATACTCCGTTGATTTTTTTCAGTCGGGCTGAACGCGAGGCTTCAAATTTGTAATTTATTCCCCATTTCCAGTGGGGATTTAATTTAGATTTAATATCGATTAAGTATTCGGATTTACTTCAGAGTATATTTTTTGTTATGATTATACGTTTTCTGATATGCACGTCATTATGTTAAATGAATTTGCAGAAGTTCTGAAGTCTTTTGACTTGATGGTTGGTAGTTTTGAGCTTAGAAAAATGAACACCCGTGACTATTTTCTCTCAAATCAATTCGTGAACAACTTTCAGAAACTCACAACACCCATAGATCGCTGTATGAACTGAGCGCACCTCAAAACAGTATTCAAATAATGATCTAAGAAGAGAGTTAAAACTTAAACTAAAATCATGCGAGTACATGTACATAAATGGCTGTCATATCACGGTGATAATTTTGAAGAATTGGAAGATGTTATTTAACGAATAAAACTGTTCGGTTGATCGAAACACTTCTTCGAAATCCAATTAGCGAGGAAGCTGTCGTTGAAGGATATTGCGTTGTTATATGGTTTCTTCTACCCCTGTTCCTATAACTTACGCATGAACTACTCCCAAAAAAATGAATTGAAGTTAATAGATCAGTGAAGATCAGTGATTGAACCCTATCTCCAGACGGATTTTTTCACGTATTTTCTCCATTTACGAGCTTCTATAATCTCATTCGGCCTGTTTTCTTTGCCATTGGTCATTATGTGTTGAATATATTATCTAATATTAGTATATTATAATTATAGTAACTTTAGGAAAGCGTTATAAATCAGAAGTTTTTAAAATATGAAAAAACTTAAAATAACAGTATAATGAAATAAAGATTCACTGGGCAACATTACACGTCCCCCGTGTGTCGAGCATAGGTGAAAGGGTGAGGAACAATTATTGTATTCTAAGAAGCGTAAAAAAACACACGGGCACGCTCTGGGACGTAGGATGTGTTAGGACGACCTGAGGACGTTCGTTTCACGTAAGCTCCAGAAGAAATACTATGTAAAAGTTATTTTCTCATGAAATGTTGAAAAATTGTTCGCAAGAAAAGGCTTTCCCCGAATTATATCAATCAAGGCAAGTTACAAAATTCCGCTTATACGCATGAGAAACCAAGTTTTGTTCAGCAGATTTTCACTCATCAGAATGTTCGTGTTTTTTCCATAAATCGTTGGTTAATCCCTTTCACGCAAGGAAATATAGAGAAATTTCACAAACGAACCTCAGCGAAAGTTTCGACTTCAATTTCAGAGAAAGATATACTCTTCTCTAATGTTTTCAATCATGGAACTGTGCAAATCAAGAAACACTGCACGCTGCTGAGGGAACAGTTGGCGAGGTGAGCCTGTGCAGTGATGCAATGGATTTATGTACGGAATTAAGAACGGGAAAACCCGTGCAATTGTTGAGCTCTGCATTTTATAGTCAATGTGTTTTTTTTCAATTCCGTCCTACAATCAACCATGGTCCACTTGTGAGACCAGTCGTTGTGCAGTAACTATACAGTTTTTGGGATTAGATGGTACAGGGATTCAGATATTCATATTTTATTGTGTATGTTTTAGAGTACTGTTTCATTTCCATCGTTTGGTAAAGATCTTAATCAAGAAAGGTTTCTTATTTTTTCAAAGACTGAAGATGGATTTTTAAGCTCCGAAGCGTTGGTCTTATAACGATTTTAGTGTTTGTAATCTCGTTGGTTCTTCTTTTTATCTTGATAATTAGATTTCCTACAAATCGCCCCATTTCGCATAATTCCTTGAGGCAATGAAACAAAATGACAAGTACATTTGTCATAAATTTGATCAAGATCATTACAAATTTTCCAATCCGATGAGTTCCCGTCAAGTCTAAGCTTGGAAACAGGTTATAATACCCCCGTGAAAATTTGAATTTAGTTCTACGCAGCCAAACCGTAACATTGAAAATTAACCACAAAATTACGAGAAGGCACTTTTCACAAAAAGGATGTGCAGGAAAATTCGTTAGTGAGGTTGAAACATGAACCAGAAAAGGAAGTCTTCTTTCAAATTCCTTGACGGTCGCTTGAAATCACCATACCCGCATGCATCTCAGACAATCACATTGAAGGAGAGTACCGTTGGCAGAACAAGGCTGTTCTAAAAAATAGGTTACGCGTCAAAGCTAGGTGAATTTTTGTCGCCTCCGGAGAAGCGTTTTATGTTGTCACAGTCGGTGAACTTGACTTCACAAAACCGCCGCATCGAAAATGAACGCATCACAAATGTTTGTCCCACAATTCGAGTCTGACGCATGCTTCCACTGCACCTTGCATATAAAAACTTCAGCACCATTTCCACAGGGTCGCCAAAGGAGCTCACATCATCCCTTTGCTCTTAAAAAAGCAGACGTTTTTTCATTCTCGAAGAAGATACAGTGGAAGTTACGACTATGGACAGCTCTTAATCCTTTCACAAGAACCTGCACGCGAGTTGACCCAAGGCATCGGGGAGCAGACCTAAAGCCTGCCAGTTTTACCATCCATGAATCGTGACATTTGGCCGAGTTACCGCCTTCCTTATTGTCACCCCTGCAGTGCCGCGCAACTTAACGTAACTTTCTTGCGAGGCTCCCGCTGTCTAAGTTCTGCAAGGAGTGAGTGCAAATTTTTGTAAACTTTTTAAATGCTGGGAATTTTTCGTTCCAGTTGCTTGGCAGCCTGTTTTTATTTCGAGGCCGATGGTTCATTATGTTTACTTTGAGCACAAACTGAGAGAGACCCATACGATGTAGGTCAACGAAATGCAAATCGAAATTAATCGAAATTGTGAAATTGTTCGCGTGCGTCACAATTTAGTTAGACATAGTTAAATTAAGCTTAGATCATGTAAGCTGTTACCATCTTTGAAATTCACGTGTTGCATCACAGTATGTGTTTGCAGTGACAGAAAGTTGTCAACGTTTTTCGACCATTTGTGCTAGGAAAAATTGTTTAAATGGGATTTTTGACTGCTTCAAGTCAGAGGGAACCGAGAATTTCAAAAACTGATAAATTTGAATCTATGGAAATTCTCTTCAGAACTTGATGGCTTTTCAGGACTTCAAGATGATAAGCATTTCATGCTCGATGTATTCACTTAAATGAAAGGAAAATGAGAAACTATAATAATTTGATCTGTACTAAAACCTGAACTTGGAGCAAAATATCAACTCACTCCAGACCAAACAGATGAACCACATATGTACTGACCCTTCAAAAGTTTTATCTATATAGACGCGCATTCAAACATATTTCGCCGCTGTACATTTTTTCTGCTATGTTTAAGCTGCACCTGTCGTACATAAACTATGTGTGGCATAAATAGTGACAAGCAAGTGGGGACTGCAGTATAGAGACGAATTTAAATAATTCCGGAATTTGTTAGGTGCTCTACCACTTGGAATGCAGAAATATAATGAACAAGTGACTCATAATTAGCGTTAGAGTTGCAATGAATTTTTATGTGCCTCTAAGCAACTCCTCCCAAATTATATGTATGTGACTCTCCCTTATCTCAAGAATGTCAACGAGAGAACCATCAACATTTTGAAACCTTTTAAAATTTAACTATCCTGCAGACCTTCCAACATGTTAGGGAGAAGTCTCGGCTCTCAAAAAGGTAAAATTAATTTAAAATAAAAACAAAGATGTAATGCATTAACCAACTTATAAAGTTTAATAATGTGTACATAGGTGAAACAAAGAAGCAAATTGAAGAAAGAATATCTTAGCACTAGCATTCTGTTCAGACTTCAGAATAATCTTCTCTTGTGCTTAAACACATCGCCGAAACTGGACACCAAATAAATTTTAAAGATCCAAAAAACTTAGCCATGAACTTCGCATGCGCGACCTAAACGTTTCCTTGAAGCTTTTTGTACTAAATATAATACAAATCCTAATAATATGTCGGTATACTTTTCTGAACTGTACAAACCAACTATCAAATCAATCTTGCAAGACAGCAGCCGTTGATATTATCTCTTGAAATTTAATTTTTTCATCCTAGGTTACGACCCTGAACTCGGTTTGTTGTTTCCTCAATATTGTTTTCTTCTTCGTAGACGTAGCTTATTAACAGATACGCAGGTCATTGAGTCAAAATTTTTATTGTTTGTTCCCCTAAAAAAAACGGTGCTTAAACGTGCAAAAGCTTCTGCAAAGAAACAAAAAAAATGACTGTTTTCAATTATACAGTATACCCAACAAGATTTTCCCATTCAGCTTGGGTGTCCTTTTTTCTAATGAATAAATTATACTGCACAATAATGCACTAGACCCGATCACTCGTAAATACATAATGAGTACAGCATCTGTTGACGGCGCTGCCTTTTTTAGAACCAAAGGTAATTCAATGAAACATGTATGTTGTTGGGCAGCTCGCAACTTTGGGTTATGCTACTTGAATATTATTGGTGTTGGAAGAGTTATGGTACTTTATTAATCCTGGAGTTGCAATAGTTATGGTACTTCAATAATATTGGTGTTGGAAGAGTTACGATACTTTATTAACACTGGAGTTGTAATAGTCATGGTATTTCAATAATAGCACCGAGCTGCCTGCTTACATTTCGTGCTGATCTCATCTAGATGAACCCCAATTGAGGAAACGGTGCAGCGTATCCAAAACCTGTTTATCATATATATGCATAGCACTAAATTTTGATCGCCTCGCTTACTCGCTTGTTTGTAGCAATAACATTTTATCAGCTTCGTATCAGTGCGTACGCTCAGTAATAACACAGGGCAGAAATTCAACACCTATTTCTTAGTCATTAAATTAGGTTTTCCATCGTATCATGAGTACGCAGTTAACTGAGACTAAAATGAATGAATTACTTTCTTTGGTTTCCGATATTTGTTAAGAAATGAAAACGATCTATCGCAGGCTCAAACAGGATTTTAATTAACCAATTGACTCAAAGGGTTACGGGCGGTCTAGTATTAAATAAATGTCGCTTCTACCTCTCAAGGGACTTTGTGAGAGGAGCCATTGTGTTCTCGTAACCTAGTACTTCAATTTAGTGGCCAATTGGACTTTTCCAAGTGTCCTCGAATTTGTAGACTTGTCCAAATAAAGAAAATCGCTAACATCTACTGAGTGAACTTCGATTTTGGCAGGCATTTTGTTGAGACTTCCTCTGTAAGGTATTGGAACTCAATTCTTTGCTTTAAAAGAAGGCACGTATTCCTACGAATTAAAAGCTGAGCCTCATTGGAAAAAGTGCAACAATAATAATAATTCTCAGATGGGATGAGTGTTTCATCGATTCGAAATTGCTTGCAAGGTTTTCAAGTTTATATACTCTCAGATCACGTTGTAATAGGTACCATAAATTTTTCAGATTCCAGAAATTTCTCACTTAGGTTAGTTTAGAAATCAAATCCTTCAACACAGGGCTGAGGTCATTCAAAACTGCCTCATTAACTACGAATCAAAGAATGGCCTGGCGAGTTATTTACTCCAGCATGAGCAGACGCTAGGGAATAATTTTTAGATAAAGTACAATATTAGTATGAGAAATAAAATACCGTATGGGAGAATCGAGTAGTGATGGTAGTCCGCACACTCGGTGAGTGTGCACTATATTTCAAGTTTTTCATTGAGAAATAGGTGTGTGTGTCCGTAAATTGAAGGCAAGTAACAAAATTAATGTAAACCAGAAAAAATCCCTTGAGAACCATATCCGACGTTACTCAACATCGGCATTGACTTCAGCAATTGAGATAAATAACAAGAAAATGTTTAGTGAAACAATTACACAAAAGAAACGAACGATGCCTTCAAGAAAAGTGAAGGACAAAGAAATTAGGTAGCTTAGATTTATTTGGGGCATAGTTTTAGGTTGGAAGAATGAGTAATTTTCTTTCAGGAAAATTTTCTCAAGTACCGTTAATTTTGTTTTATCAAGTAACTCACTAAAAAAGGAAATTACCTCACAACAAAGGAAACCCAAAACAGCGTAGATTTTAACGAAGGGGTTCAAGGCTTAAATTATCCACTCACAACAGTGATAACCGTTTCAGAGGAAGTAAGTTTCTTTTAGAAAAGCGAAAACAATTCACGCAAATTAAAAACAATGACTCATTTAGTTTGTACCCTCGCTTTTATCGTAAATAAATAAGCGGAATCATAAAATTGAAACTAAGAAGTCCAGAAAAGCTTCGCATAGAAAATAAATACGAGTTTATTCTTTGCTGCAAGGAAAGGTTACTCGGAATAGCGCTGCATATTTGTTAATTATCACCTTATTATCAACTGAAGGAAATTCATTTCACAAATCACGAAGTATAATCGTGAACGGCAAATACTTTTGCGTTCACCAACCTGTTCTCAAAATATGGTGTTTTTGTGAGGGTCGACAATTGCATTAAAATTACAAACTTGGGCAATTTCAGCTCGACGATATGTTTTGACAGATCAGCTCGCGGTTGCCACGGCTGGTTGCGGGTCGGACCGACCCAAAACAGCCTCATTGTTCACTTAGGAGAAATTTTTAATCAGTATTGAAAAGACAAAATTTAGTAAAATAAACATAAGGGAACTCCAGAGCGCTTGATTAAGGTCAATGTTCAAATGGAGCGATGAAAGGGAATTTAATTTTACAACAGAAACAGAGATAAATATCGACTCCAAAAAATGAGTCCTTCAAAAACATGAAAAGTAGATACAAATAAAGGATGGAAATACCTTGTTATCTTTCGATGATGACGCTGTAATTGCTCCGGTCTCGCAATCAACAGAAGTGAGGTGACGCTGGAACAACTATTGTGACGATTAGTGATCACTGTAGGCACCGTAAGCGTTAATTCGAACACCAATATTTGCACTCACTGTAGGCACCGTAAGCGTTAATTCGAACACCCATATTTGCCATCATTGTAAGCACCTTATGCTTTAATTCGAGTACCAATACTTGCAAGCACTGTAGGCACCGTAAGCTTTAATTCGAACACCGATATTTGTAATCACTGTAGGCACTTTAGCTCTAATTCGAACACCAATATTATTACTAGCTATCCAAGTGTCTTCTCCTCTGCTGTACAAATGAGTAGTCGCACAGAGCTCTCGACGCTTCACCTAACATAGAAAGTAATTATGTGTATAGCAGCAGTAAACTACTGTGGAATTAAAATTAGATTGCCACGCTTGGTGTGCGATATTAACTTGATTTAATATGTGGTAAGACTTGGTGATAAAAGCCAATCTATTCCTATTATAGGAACATCGGAATGTACCTAACCCTCTAAACATAGGTTTGGGAGACTAAATTCTACCAGAAGTGTAATTAGGGAAACGAATTGAATTTCTTCTTCCGATGCAAACGCATCTGAGTTTCATTGGATCTGACTTCCCAGCGCAGGCGTATTTAAACGAGTATAGCGCGTTAACGTTTAGGTTTCGTTTGAAATTCATTCAAACAATGCGGAGCTTCAGAAAGGAAGTTAATGGGAAAAGCTAAGCGATATTACGCGTTATTTCTGACTGGTTAAAAACCGATTGTGCAGACACTAGAATTCCTGGCCAGCACGAATTGCAAGTTTTCTTCTTTGATGATGTCGCTCACGCTGCCACTATCATCCCTAAAGATTGCTAAGGAAGCTCTAGCGCTCGCTAACGAGTCACCTCTTACTTTTGATGGGCCATAGCATCCATTTTACTGAGCCGAGTATCGTAACGACACCTGTTAAGCGCGGCGCAGGAATTGTTAGAACTCTGTGTACTCAAGGGGAAATGAGCTCCATTGAGAGGAAAATGTTACCGTTTAAACAAAAAAGCCGTAGTGGAACGATTGTTGAACTGAAAAATAAATTCTTCAACGTGTGAATTTGGTGATGGCATTTTTAGCTCGTTAGGTTAGTTGATTACACAGCTATCTTACTATCAGGGAAACGATCTCTTACCGTCAATCTTGATTGTCAATCTTGATTGTCAATCTTGATTGTCAATCTTGATTGTCAATCTTGATTGTCTCCTCATACATGTGTGCGTACAGCTGCACTGCAGTTTTGGCAGGAAAGCCGAGTTTTTGTCCCCTGGTCTGAAGGTCCCAAAGGTTTTGAACAGCAGAAACACGATCAGACATAACTTGAAGCACTCTAATTGAAATTTTTTTGCCATGTTTGGTACCATCATTTGTCGTCTTTAAAAATGTAAACGATACTGCTAAATAATTCTTCTTGCATTGTTTCATATTTCTGCTGTGGAGCCTTCAAATGACGGTCCGAAAAAAAGGCATTCTTCTGTTTCAAAGTTTTCTTAGTTTGTAATTGCAAAAATGTTCCACGTAGGAATGAAAATCTAGTTAAAGCGCAAGTTGTCGAGAGCACAACTGCCGCGATCTCACGGGAGGTTCTGCATTTGACATATAACGTTTAGTGAATTGAAATTCAAAGTCTCTCTTCGAACAAATCCGAACGTATCACGCGAGGACGAAACTTCTTTATTTAGCACTCATTTCACCAGCACAGACAATGCGTTTGATAACACAAATTTCCCGCTATAGTTTAACTATGAAGCCGAAAAATCGACCTCTATTTGTCAGCAGTACTAGTATTCTGAAAATCTAAGCAAATTTTTTCAAATTCATGCAACTGCTGAATGGTTCGTACTACACCTCGTAAACGGCTGAGTTCACACTGCTTAACTTAAATCATGATTTATTTCGTTCCATTCGAAACAGTAAGACAATTCATAGTTAAAAATATTTTTCCCAACACGGTATCGTGGGTTTGACATATTTTATATTTTGAGAATTTGGTTTAAATAAATTTTCAAACTTATCGCACTGTTCAGCTTAGTAATGAACTATGATGAACTCAAGAACAAGGAAAGCTACTACTTGCAAGCTTTTCATATTCATTAACTAGAATTATTATTGTACTAAAAAGGAAAAATGAAAGTTTCGACCATGAAGGTTATTTTCAATATCTGGAATAAATTAGAAAAAATGTATATTACAATGAAATGGTCTTATCTTCTTCTTCTTCTTCTAGGATCCTGATGGATCTTGAAAGTTGTTGGATTTCTTTATCAGAAGTCCGTGCAACCTGACAGCTTGTAGATCAATGGTCTTATCAAAAAAATCAATACTAAGCCAACTGTAATGGAAATGCGGACTGTGTGTCATTGAAAACAGGCTTGTCTGATAAAATATACAAGGACTCTAAAATGCGGATGTCAGTAGTGCCAGGAACGATCATTTTTCGTTTTTAGTAGAATAATAATTCTAGTCGATATATAAGCAAGCAACAGAAATTATGCTTAAAAGCAGCTTTTACCGCAGATTTATCGCACTTCAATCGCTGCCGTACATTGTTGAACTCATGAAAAGTTTTATGTGAATGTATAGTAAGATCATGTTAATCTCTTGCATGAGCTGTGCTTCGCGAAGGCATATCTTTTTCTGAATGAAAAAGACCCGATTTACGGAATTGATGTATTGCAAAAATAGGTACGATGAGCCTATAACTTACATACAACAAATACCCTGGCTCCTGCCGTCATTACATCTTGATATTATTGAGCATCTTCATCGCACATCGGAAGGATAGACCCCATTTTTGTATTCCTCGATATTCCTAGTCATATTTTTGAAAAGCCTTGAGCAGATTTTTACTAAAAAAATTGTGAGGATTCATTTGCGTGAGTAGGAGATTCATAAAACAATTTCAATATGAACTTCTCTTAATTGAAACGCAGCTAGAGAGCCGGACGTGATAATATCAATATTTTAAAACCTTTTATTTCAATTTGCGTTTTATTCTTTGCCGAAGATACCCAGTCTTCCAGATCATAATCTTCAAAATCACAGAAGTAAAATATTAACCTTGATTCCTGCTCAGTACAAAAGCTGCACATATCTTCGCTCCACAAGCTAGTTGTTCTTCGTCTCTAAGTTTAAGCAGCAGCAAGAAAAGTTTTTCTTGACTTAATTCAACTTGCCATTTCATCATACCGGCTCGCACTTTTGCGCTCACAATCATCCAATTCAAAATATATCAATTATGAACGTGATATTAATTCTACTAGGCATTCGCGCAAGTATTTGCTCGTAAGGTTTGAATCTTTCTTTAGAACTAAAAACATGACACGAAAGCTTTATAAAAGTTTCGAAATATGTTGGGCTCTAATGAAACGAGATTTTTGTTGTACATGAATCAGACAAATGTACGTTGTCCGGCAAAAAGTTTTTTTACACCCCGGGGAAATGTAGATATGATTTAAACAATTGTTTGCAGGTTTCCTCATACCAATTTAACGAAAAAGAATATGGTAACAAGAATTTTGCTCAAGGTCACTTGTGGTCAGTACTATATCTGCTGTCTCCATGACAACAAGCAGGAAAAAACCCAGTAAAAAAGCCTTCAAAACAAACTTCTGTTTTTGACAAAGGACAGGGTGTAGGTTTGTATTAGACTGGAAAATCTGCCAGGTAAGTGTATAAAATTATGGCCGCGAGACTTAAAACTGTGCAAAGAACGATTGTTCAGCGAGAACAAAATGGAGGAATGAGTGCAGTGATTCAGTGGCATAGTGGCAGAGCTGAAATTCAGAACAGACCCTGCAGGCGCTCTCTGACGCGATTGGAGAATGCAAATCTTTAGAAAAGTGTTTATCGAATGCCCTAAGAAAATTTCTGTTCTCGCCATGCTCCGAGAGCTGAAGGAAATGGTATTTAGGAGTTGCATCGCCACCTGAAAACCATTGGTCAGTACAGTTAGTCGAACGAAACGGCTCCAATTTACGAGCAATGAAAACACGTCCTATGGTCAGATGTATCGAAGTTCACCTTGTTCCAGAATAATGGCAAAGTTAGAACGGGGCGGATAACCCATGAGGCTTTGGATCCTTCATGCATCGTTTCGATAGTACCGGTTTCAGGGGGCAATGTAAGGTTCAATCTCGGAAGTTACTGAGAGAACCTCAGTTTACTGTATCCGACAGTACAGGTTCAATCTGAGGGGTTTCAAATGGTCCGGATTATGTTCGGGATTCTTGTGCAGCAACAGAATGAAATTTCAGGTTTATTTGAACATCCTATGTGACTAAGTGCACTTATTCTTGGATATTTATTTTCGTGTTAGTTACCGTATTTTTCAGGACGATAACACTCGAATTCACCAGTCTCTTGCAGTGTAAGTTCGATTCAGGGATTACGAAAGATCATTTTCTCACATGGAATGGCCTCTACACACTCGAAACCCGATCGAAAATTTACGGGACCAGCTGGAGAGTGAACTGCGAGCCTCGTCACCTTTATTTTTTTCATTGGAAGCTCTTTCTCATAGTTTGTTCTTCCTTTGAACCTAGGTTTCTTTAGATTGTTTGCAAATTTATTTGGAATCGGTACCCAATAAAATAGAAACTGTAATCAAAGTAAAAGGTGGTCCAATGAACTATTAAATTTCTTTGTTTTCGTTACATCTACACTTCTCTAGAGTGCGACAGAATTTTCGGCGCATGCAATTTTGAAGAGTGGAAAAAGGGGTGCACATATAATGCGAAAAATTAGGTTAGTGGAGTTTGAGATTTAGAAATTACAGTTAGTGTTAGTAAGATTAACTTTTCTACAATAACGTCTTATACCGTATAGTTTTAGTTCTCTTATGTTAGTAAATGGATAGGAAACAAAGTTAAATTAGAAGCATACATAAGGATCGTAAGACAATGCTGCCGAAGTGCATTCACGTCTCTTACCATGAGAATTTACCACCAGTAAAATGGCCATCGTATTGGAAGTTCGTAATTGGAGCACCAGAATTCTGTAACTCTGAGCCTTTTTTTCTGAGTTACAAGAACACATGTTGGCAGCACTGGACCGTCTACACGTCGCTGGATCGGAGGCCGAGAAGGGGAGGCACAGACACGTGATGTAGACGACAGCTGATAACCGTTGTCGGTGAGTTCGGGCCAAGATATTTGTCCAAAAATTGGACACTTTCTCCGATACCTCGGACTGTGTCTACAGGCCCGATGACTCTCCTCTCACACTGGCTCGGCATGCCTCTAGTTTTTAGCTTGAAAATACATAGAATTCGTTGGTCAGAGTGGAAATTTGTGTCTTCAAGAACTATTTATTCATGCAGTGACGTGTCGGTTCTCAGCACAGCAACAGAATAAGGCTAAGAAGGAGGTAAGAAAAATTTGATTCGTGAATAATTTACAGGCTGTAACTCCTCGTTTCGGCAAAATTGCTCTTTAGAGCGTGTTGGATTAGCAATGAACATAAGATTTTTAATACGAGTACATAAAATTTGACGTCATTGTAATAGAGAGCAACTGTTTACGTTGGGATATGACTTTCACCATGATGTCGCTAATCTCTATTTGCTATTTTATCTGCGTTACGTTTGCGAACTAGAAGGACTCTAATCGATGTCTCGAATAAGTGGCATAGTTAAATATGTTAAACGTTTCTAGGAGATATTTTAAAGACCATCAGAGTCCAGTAATTTTGGTATCTCCATGAAGTACGATCCATCTTTACGTGGTCCCACGCCGCACATATTTCCAATCTATTCATAAAGAAATGAAAATTCAACTCTTATTAACGACACTTTGAGTACGACAACAATTCCTCATCGACAGTTCTGCCTTCGACGATTCAACGATAATTCCGCGTTCAACGCTTCAACGATAACTCCGCGTTCGACGGTTCAACGATAATTCTGCGTTCGACAGTTCAGCCCTGACGATTCCTAGCCTACAATTTGCACGAGGACAATACCAAAAGTTTACCCAAGAACAATTTGCACTATTATTTCCTCGCGTATCTAGATTTATTACTTTGACAGAGTCAGATTTCAATTGACGTAATTTGATATTAGAGACACGAATTTTAGTTGAATTCCGTTTTCAATTGGTTTCCACTATCTCCTCCTGTGATTTCGAAGAAGACCATTTTAATCAGCTGTTTGCTTTTTGTTTAGCGTGATGGAACGCTAACAATTTTCTGCACAGCATTAAAGGTTATTTCAGATCCACGATTGTGTTCACTCTAAAGTTTACGTTTATTGAGAATGAACTTCGTTTTACCGGAGCAGCCGATGCGTATATATATCATAGAGTTCGGTTTTTGGGTAAGGGGGTAACAGATAAAATCTTGTCACCAAGTTCTACTTTTGTTTTGTTCATGCCATAATTATCCATTTTACCGTAACTAGACAAAATTAAGGAAAATAATAGCTTAAATGCTTGAGTTTTTTTTGGTCAGGTTAATTAATTTCCGAACTTGCCTTGGATTAAAACTATAACTTCAAATTTCATTGAAATAAAATAAATGAAAAAAATATTTGATTGCTTGAACTTTGCCTTTGGATTTTGAAGTTTGCGTGTTTGCGATAAAATACTGGTTAAATACCAAATAACTGTCATAAAAAAACAAAGCACCATAGGTGTAATGGACATTTTTTATTGGTTTGCAATAGAAAGAGTTAGGAAATGGCTCTTAGCTGTCAAGGGCAAATTTCATTCTACATTGTGTGTGATCTCGGAAAGAAAAATTTCACCGTCAAAAATGCGAAGGCGTTCGAGCAAACTTGTATCAAATCTCTAGCTGAGAAAAAATCTCATCGAAATATCTTCATTGTTATACTAATGTGATTTTTTCAAATTGTTTTTCGACTCACACGACAGATTCTATTGAGGAGAAGTGATTGTTTACTTTGCTTTGACTACGTTTCATTTTTTGTAATTAAGTGATGGTCTATGGAGCGAATTTTACCGGGAACAATAAGCTAAACTTAGTTCAAGTTTAATTTATTTTGCAAAGCCTGCTAATGGATTGTGCTATACAAACAAATAAATTCCGGCTCCTGAGTGACGGCGGTTACCTAAACTTCGCTGTTGTCCTGAATGTTTGTACACGGAAACTGGGCGACACATCAAAGCTGTTCCATAGCTTATCTGCCTCTTCAAGTCATATGCTAAGATACGCGGAAAAAACAAATGAAGCTTTTGTCTTTTCTTATTCCCCTCAATTAGTCACGATGGCTTGTCTGCACAAAAAGAGATAGTTTTTCTCAATGTTTCATTGGAAAAAAGGCAAAAACATGCAGCCGCCTAAAATGTAATAATTAAAGGAATTTTTTTCGTGATAAAAATACAAATCTGATTCTATATGAAGACGTTTACTTTTCCTGATTGTCTGTTGAATTTGGTTTTGCCTGTCCAAGAAATTCTTACACTCATCAATAAACTGCAAATTGACATTCAAAAAGTTCTAAAGTTCAGCAAAAATCTCTCTTTTGATCATTCTATCGGCTTACTTCCCTCGAAGTTCACATCGCTGAAAGTTTACAGCAGAAACGCTAAATCATTAAAGTTTTATGTCCGTTGATTCAACTTCCAAGAAAATATTATTCGCGAAAACTTTTCGGCTTGTGGAGCACAAAGTTCTAGCATACACTGAACTCAGTGGTCAAAGTTTAAAAAGTCGGAGAGACCGCAGTAACTAGCATAAATTGTAGCTCGGCGGTCGTACAGACCAAAAGTTGGGACGCACAAGCGGACACTTTCAGGAGTTTGCCTTTGTGTGGTCTGCAAACATCGGGAAGCGCAAAAAGTTTTGCTAGACTTGTGATTGGCTCTCTCGTTTCCGCTTAAAGCTGTTCCTTTTGATTGAAGACAATTGTGAAAAAACAGGGACATTCTTACGAGCTGGAAATGAGGCAAAGAGCTCGCAACTGCGGAAGTGCCGGTGCACTTTATTTTCTGCGGAGGCTTAGTGTTTTCACCGCTCACAATGGCGCATTGAGCTGGTAAAACGCATAGGTGAAAGTTATCTTTCACTATCTGCTCTGCAGGACTTTCAGGATATTTTACCAGATTGTGCTACGCTTATGAAATTCCAGCGGATCCACAGCGCATGTGACAGCGTACTTGCCTCCTAGTTAGGAGGTGTCCGCTCTGATTCCCAGAGGCAGATTTGTTCCCTTGGGAAGGGAAGATTCAACGCGGCGAGCCTAAGAAATCGGCGCATCATGTGACACCCCAGGGACGGGCTGCCCCAACTAATTTCCGGAATTCTATGGTTTACTTTTATGAAAAACTGAAAATGCTGTTATGTTTTCTGAAGATAGTTCATATTTTTCTCAGAAACTGATCATGAATAAATTTACAGTTACGTTCATGCCGTTACAAAGTACTTTGATAATTTTTCAAACAGTCGCTGCCCTTCCCATCGTATTGAACGATAGCTTTACGATAAGTTACGACTCCATATCTGTGACGTCACGGTTCGGAAGTTATTTCACCCCCGTATTTTATATCCCTTCAGTTCATTCTCGAGAGAACTTAACTATGGTTTTGTAGCGTTATTAGCTCTAGAATCTACAGAAGATATAAGCTGATCGATCTTGTAATTATTACCACATGAATGCTAAAGCTAAGTGAATATTATTTCTAGAAGAAAATTAAGAAAATGTAAATACATTTGGTAATTTTTACATTAATTTTTCAATTTTTCAAATAAGTCAGCTGATTTATTATCACTCGCTAATATCCGCTGTACTCTCATGAAACTCTTAAAACACTAACTGCATAAAAAAAAATTACTCAACCCAATGAGCATTTGCGCATATCGTTCGTACAGCACACTTTTCAGCTTTTTTCTAAATTTTTCACTGGAATTACACCTATATTCCACACATCTCAATGTAATGAAGTATTCCAAAAATTTAATTTTGTGTCAGTGGATAATTTAGGTTTAGAAGTTGCTCTAAATTCACCCGTAATGTAAACAATCGACACTGGCAGATCATCCAGTTTCTACTCCTGAAAGCTTGTGCATCAGTTTTGTACATAACTGTTTTGGTACCAAAAAATGCACAGTTACAGATCCTCTGCAACGAACTGTGATAAACTCAAATCAGCGTTCATCCACGACATGATATGAAATTGCTTTTCGAGTGCGGACTCGTTAGAATTCAAACTTTCAAATTAGACAATTTTTCATCACAATTTGAAACGACTCCATTACTTCATATGCGCTGCGCATATACATAACTGTGAACTTCACTATTGGATGTGCTTGCGAAATAGATAGCCATCAGGCGACTAGATTAAACTGAAACTGTGCGCCTCGCTTCACCCGTTCAAAATTCACAGGTTGTTTTACCCTTAGGTTTCAGTCCCCTCTCGTGCAGGAGCCCGGAAATTTTAGATTCGTGGTGCACAGTAGAAAATTTGTTTTGGTAAGATATTTACAAAACTCAGCGAGCAAATTGAGCAATTTGGAATATTAGTTTAGTCACTTCGAAATATCGATGTAAGGAGGGCGGGGTTGGTGATGGGGTTGGTGATGTACGGTGGGTAGGAGAGAGGGGGGGAGAAATTATGCGCTAAACTTTGGCATTAAGGGGAATTGTAATATCATGTCATTGTAAACTAGGTTGTTACTATTACAACTAGGTTGTTTATTGTAGTATCAAAGCAAATACTCAAAATAACGAATTTCAATGATAACGCTCAGATTTTAGCAAGAATTCTTTTCAAGAGCGTGTGTCCGATTGAGATCAAAGCTATGGAAATACGAGCATTCCATTTTTGAAGAAAAACTTGTTTTAAACTCCAAAATGTAACTTTTCTATTCCTCTTAATAATCCCACTTTAGGGTGCACTCTTATAACCACCAGTGTCTTCATCAGAGACTCCAGACCGCTACGGCACGGCCACTCTCCAGGCAACGGCAACAAAATTCACGGCATAAGGATTTCAACAAAGAACTTTCAAGGGCCGCGAAGCTCATCCTGTGAATTCTTTTTTATCTCAGATCCTTGGAGGATTCTCTATTTTTCCTACTAGCGGGCCATTCTTTGTTTGAGGAGCGCTCTAGATGAACAGGGCTATTTGGATGCGTCGCTGCACTGAACGACACGTGAACGCACGTGGGTTGCTGTCGTGGAATTCCCGCACCCACGCAAACTTCGCTAAAACAGGCTTCGTTGAAAACTTCTAAACGGAAAAATTGGAGTTAGAAAGAAGCAATTACTGCCGGCAAGTGCCACCTTGTATGGGTAGGCTTCAGGAATAGCGAATATTTATATTGTGAATCATCTGGAAGGATTTGTAAGTTAACTAGAAGAGCGTTAACAAAACAATGTGCAAATGTGTATTTGGATTTAATGCTTTCATTTACTGACTGTTTCAAATATTACGCTCGCATGAGAAAAACACCGCGTAAGAGAAGCCCTACGTGACCTATTACTATAAAAACCGAAATAGGAGTTTTTTAGAATTCTTCAGAAAAAGCTATAGAAAACGAAGTTTGAAGTTATAATGAGTTTTCTCGACATGAAAAGCCGTTTTTTAAATGTTTAAAGTAACAGGAATTTGCATCGAAGATAGGATGTGAGGCCACTATTCCTATTGGTTGAGCTGCATCTGTATGTAGTTTTCTCCTAGCGGTCAACTTTGGAACTGCAGAAAGAAGGAAATAAATGTGGGAAACGAAACGTGGGTGAAGTAAAGGCTGTCAACCCTACCGCAAAGTTTTCGCATTGCATGTTAAGCGTGTGCCAATGCAACCTATATATATTTAGGGAATTTAATGGAGTACCAAAAGCAGAGTATCTAATTTAGGTAATTTACTGGAGCCCCTTAGCAGGGTAACGAATTCAACTAATTTAATGATATGTCTTTAATTAAGTACCAAAGGCAGAGTATCTAATTTGAGTAATTTAAATGGTGTGTCAAAACGGACACATCTTTGTAATTAAAGAGATTTTATACGTACGACAGGTAGAGTACTTAATTTAAGTAATTTAACGGTGTGTCAAAGGCAACGTTTTCAAGGTTGCATAGGGCACCGATTGCACCTCAATATGACCTGGCCCTCGAAATCGACGAACAGCATATGTACAAGGTGCGTCAAGTATCAGAGGACACCTTACACACTTATAAAAAAATAGCGCGCATTAAACGATTTTCTTCATATTTCGTCTACACAAACTGACCGCGCCTTAAAACGTGTGATTCGTATTCGAGGTCTTGATCAACAATATTCCTTAATGTTCTTTCAGACACTTAAAGATCGTTGACAAGATGTCGTATTGACTTCCCAGGATTTTCGTCGATCATGCCATTTACTCTTCTGACAAACTCAGGTGTTCTGAGTGAGTCAGAGCGTTGGCAATGCTGTTTTCTCTTGCTCGTAGCTAATTCATTTCCATTGTTTTGATTCAATTCCTTCCTAACTTTGCAAACAAAAGATCTTGCGACTTTTAAAAACCTTGCAATTTCTAAATTGCTGTGTTTCGCTTTTATAGAAGCTATTACAGTGTGTCTTTTCATTTCATTCGTTATTGCAGTATCTGCCATGAGATCTTCTGGAATAAAAAATACATTAATTATAATCGAATTAGTTTAAATTATAAAACATAAGCATCCTCAGATACCTTACGCACCCCGTACATCGTCGACTAACCTGCTCAGTGCCTCGATGTTCTTCCAAAGTCGCGAGCAGACAAAGCGCAGGTGGAGTCGCTTCCATCAGAGGCCATTGGGCTCAGGGAGGGGCTGATCAGCACGTCTCTCTGAGGGGTTCAGAGTAAAGTAGAGGAGCGAATCGCAAATCAAAAGACGCAGGGTTTTACGAGGCGGAGGTAAGGCGATGCAGAGCTCATTGGTGGGAACGTACGCTTAGTTTTTCTTCGGTTAGCAAGTGGTTCTAAAAGTTTATTTTTAATTGCTATGCAGGGTCGCACCAGACCCAGTTTAACGATTTGTTCACATTTAGGTGACACAAATGCTTTACATCACATCACGTGCGAGTCAGTCAGTATCCAGCAAAGTTAAGAAGACCGTTCAGTTAAATTCATAATGTGAATTGTGACCGTCTTTATAAGCATGAATGTTATATACTCGTACAATTACTAACTAAGATGGCGTAACGCATGCATTCAATCGAGGGTTTTTATGTGCACATATATGCCTGTTTCTTGTGCAATCATCTTGAAATTCCATAAAATGTTTTAGTACTGTATCAGTACCGCTCGGAAATGCAACAATTCATCATCTTACTCCCTACGCATCACGATAGAGTAGTCTGGTCTGTGTATAGTAGTCTGTGGTCTTCTCCAGTAAACTCTATAATCATTCTTGCTATATTTGCTCAGTTAACTGTTGAACTACTATTTATTTTGCCAGATGAATATCCAGTATATGGGATATTGTGACAAACAACGAAATTTTTGGCATTTATTCATCCATGCGGTATATTACTGCACATGTTGTACTCGTATCATTCAGACGTCATAGCCTTTAAAAAGGCTCAAATGATCATAGTTTTGAAGTAGCGATAACATATATAACTGATTTTTGACATGGTTTTTCTGTTCCGATTCTAATAGGGTAATTGACATGTTCCCATACACCAACACTACCATGAATAATTTATTGACCACTAGTCACCAACACTACCAATAATAATTTTATTGACCCCTAGTCACCAACCCTACGGTTCCTAACGGCTTATTAAATACCGAGCTCTTTGTTTTTTATTGTAACGTATAGTAAGAAGAACATACTTGCTCTTGGTTCCGAAAATGGTACAAAATCTTTACAATGAAGTGGCCTACTACAATGTAGCAGGCTGGTGCTTCATATTTTTGTATACCTTCGAAAATTATAGTCATTGTGATTCAATCGAAACCTTATTTGTTGTATGAACGATACTCAATGATTCATTTCGCAAAATTATTTCTGATCGTAATTTTACCTAAATTTCAGAGCAGCTGATTTCTGAAAAATCTTAACTGTAGCGGCCTGCTTATTTCATTTAATAAAATTCAGCCCGCTTAAGCGGCGAGCTCAGTAGCCTGCTCTCAAAAAATGGCATGCATTTCTTCACAGCGTGATACGTACAAAAATTTTTTGCACATCTTACCAGCGAAATTCATACCTTCGCTCACCCTATCATCTTGAGAAATAAATAAGTGAAGAAGTACGCTTACTCTGACACTGCATTGTTTTCTATCTTCTCGTAGACTATGCATTTGTATTATGTAAGCCATGCCAAAACAAGCCTTTGGATCGCATCTGAAGTTTCTTCTGCTTACACACTGCACGTTCTGTTACGTAATAAGTATTTGATGAGGGAACGGATGCGGTAATTTAAGCATGATCTAACCAACACTTTCTATTTAATGGATCTACAGAAAAAGCATATTTTTCTCTAAGGTAGCGACTAAAATCTTATTTGCATACTTCCTCACGGGCATTCTCTCTATACTACTGTAATTTTTCGAGGCTAGCACGCGGTTCAATAACACTTGCATTCGTGTGTATTCACTGTGGAATATTTCATCAAGCTTATATTTAAAAAAAGCATGTCAATGGTGAGCTTCAGTCGCCAGTCCAAACTAGCTCCGTGCATTGTTCCATTGCAGTGTCGTAAAAAGCTACATGACGCCCTTGACCGAGCACAGGACCCAGGCATTGACTGGGGGCTCTGTGTACACATATAAGGCATCTGGACCGTGAGTGTTTGGAGCCTCTGGTACGGTCATAAACACGGCATAGATGACCCGAATAATTTTCGGGCTATTTTTATAGTTATTTTTTTATTTGCAGAGAGGTGTAGAGATTCTCTATGAACAACGCTGCAGCATCACTGCGCCGATTTGATCGTTTGTAGAATGAGTGGAATAATTGTTGACAGGATAAAAGGGTCTCTGAGAGCCGTGGAAATATTTAATAATTCTTAAATGCGTAGGTTTTTAGAAAGGGAAATGACCTCTTTAGAATAAACACGAATATCTTCTAAAATCACGATTACGAGAAGAACTGATTTCTAAGCAACTATTTTTTGAAAACAGAGTCGAATCGACTTTTATTTTTGTGCTCCTGACCTTACTATTTGCTAACAAAAGTGCAAAATTTCAAAAAATGTATGCAATGAAGACTGAAACTTCTTAATTCAGACTTTTTTAGGTACGAACCCCATAACCTTACGTGCAATTTCCTCAGAAGCTCCCCGTTCTGCGACTATGCGTCCTCTCTCCCCCTCTTCAGGTGTATATCTTGACATAAGCATTGAGACCAGCTTCAAAAGCCCTCGCTGAGTACCTTTCGTCGGTGATGGATAGCCGCTCGCTCGTTTGAATTCGACTCGAGCTTACAAACATCGGCGGCCAATCTCTCGACATCGAAAATACACCCATCGTTCACATCGCTTCCAGTCAATAAATATCTCAAGGGATGAAGTAAATCTATATGATGTAAATGTATATGTATGTCATATACATTGTCATATACATCATATGCAGTGCATATGATGTAAATGTATATGTAAATGCATATGATGTAAATGTATATGTAAATGCATATGATGTAAATGTATATGATGTGCATCTATATTATCAATAACAGTGGGAAGTGTTTTCAAATGATATTTGCTTACCAACAGCCCGTTTACCGATTCCTCATTAGTGAAAGCTCATCGATAAAGAAGAGTGTGCATCATCATTGAAAACAATCAAGCCCACAGATTGTGCAAGTTGTTGTAGTTATAAAATGTTTCTTGCTCTTCTTAATGGGCCTCGAATTTAAAATTATTGATGAAATGGTTGATCGAGGAAGAAAGTTCACTTTATCAATGAGATTGTAGAATAGAAAATTAATGTACAAAAACTTCAACCTAGACTTTACACTCTGAAATATTTTATCGTTTCAAAACACTAGAAGCTGCTTGTAAATCCACACTTGGCAAGAATTTTAATTTCATGCAGATAACATGAGTCACACAGCAAATTTAGAGTCCATAAGAAGCTCTTATTTTTTCTGGCGCATCGGAAACCAACCTACACCTTGTGCGGACATCGTACACAGAGCCTGCACGCAGAGAAAATGCAACGCGTTTTGAAATACTTGCGTGTTACAAAACCGACACACAAATGCATGCCCAAAGCGTATTACGACACACTTTTTGGAGTTGTGTAACAGCATAAAACATATTGGAAAAGTAGGCAACCATGCCAAGCATGATTTTCAGAGTATAAGTCTACGGTATTTGAGACGAATGTTTAACTTACTCTACTCTAGCTATCGAATGTTTTTTTACAGGAAGACTGAGAAAAATTAAAAATAACAAACATTTTGAAATTTTGGTACCGAGTGCTATCTAAATGAGCATAACCTGTTGTAGAAAGGTCTCATTATGGGTTTATTTAGATGCGTAATGAGCACAGTAGAGCACCTATGAAAGAATTAATTAATACAGTGATCGGAAACAGCAGTTCATTATGATGAGTACATGTGAAACACATTTTGTGCGGAATAATGTAGCCACGAACATTCTTACAAAGCATTTTTGCTGCAGCACTGAGTTGAGGAGTGAAGATTGACCCATCCGTGTGTAATACAGTGTTTCTTATTGCTTTAAAGTGTTTCTTATTGATACAGAAGTACACTGAATGCAAAAAATACTGCTAATAATTTTACGATGATACTGAGAAAAGACAACCTAGCCTCAGCTTCTTGCAAATTCAGGATAAACGGTAAGAAGCTCACCTACTGATTTGTATGTACATATATACCTCATCACACGCATACAGATCACACACAAAAGGACTTTCCAGTGTGTTCAAAGTCATTACATCTCCACAAAAGACTCTAGTGTTTGCAAATACATGTAACTCTTTCTTATGCTTGGGGTCATCTTACTCAAATGTATAATGGTATTTTGTAGCCCTGTTTAGAACTCCAAAATTATCAAATCGCTTTTATCGAAATATAGAATTGCCATTGGCCCACCTTATACTATTTTCCAATTATGTGATCTGTGTAGACATCTCTAGAGAAGGTATTTCAAATTTATGAAGGTATGGGTAAATAAGTGTTATGGCAGTTCAATTATTTTCCCTTATTGTATCTTTAATGAGAGGAAACCATGCAACTCAAACGAATGCAGTGGTACTTGACAGCAAAAAAAGTCATATAGCAATAAATTTTGCTATAGGAAAACTAAAATTGTTGCACATTTGGTAAAAAGTAAGTGCAAAATTGTTGAGCGTGATAATCTGCTGAATTTCCGGGTCATCAATTGAACATCATTCTGAAAAACTAGACTGATGGATTAAACTTCAAATAATCTCTGAACTAGGGGCACTCTGGTTTGTTAATAAATGATAAATGATAAACTTCATCGGTAGAAACTAATCGGCGGTAGAAATTTGGTTGCTATGTGTTGAATGGCACAGGAACATGAAAGTGATGAATAGTGCCGAGTGTTGAATGGTGTAAGACATGGTGGTTTCATTAGGAAAAATGTCTCAATATACAACTCAGGCGATCCGTGAGTAGTTCAAAAATGAGAGAATTACTGCGTTACCAAAGCCTAGTCTGTCAGCGGAGCTTTTGAAAGCGTCTTGAAAATTCAATTCATATGAGAAGAGTGACGGAGTTCGATACATTAAAGATTGCCACCAGAGGACACTGGACCCAGAATTTGTTCAAATTATGCAATATTTCGTAAATACGTATTGAAACGGTTTCAGAGCTGGAGCACAATTAAGCGTGCGAACTAAGTACTGAATATATTTTTTCTAGGGTCCAAAAACTTCCTTTAATATCTTTTATTCATTAACGCTCATAAATTTAATGTACTTGAAAAAAATTTAAATTCTTATTCTCAGTTATGTTTTTGGTAATACATACTACACCCTATACGAGTTTCATAGCTTTATCTCAATTAAAAAGGATACAAAGTAAGTAGTTCATGACTGCTGCATGACTTCCTACAAATTAAATCAGCGGATATTTTCTTCGGGCAAAAGTACTTCGAATAATATTTTCGAGCACCTCCAAGAGTTGTCTTGTCGTGACCCAATCGAGGCCACGTGCAGAGCCTCGCTTAAAAACAAGAAAGAGCGAGAACTACGCAGATCTCTTGCTCTTTTGGAGCTGTTCCAGTCATAGAGCAAGCTCTGTTCCCGAGATAGTGAGAAGGCTGGAAACGATCTTTGGCTGCTTGTTGGGAGTTTGCAAAGCCTCAATTACGGCCGTAATGAGGCCATGTTCTCCGGTCAGATGCCTGCGATGCTTCCTGCTGCAATGTTCATGTGTGGCCCCAAGATCTTCCTTGTAACGCACGATGGAAAGTTCGGCGTCTCACTCATTCTAAAAACTGTCGTCTAATTAGTCGTCGCAGAATAATGGGCGAACGCTAAAACTCAAACTTTGTGAGTACTTCTTCAAGTGAGTACATTTTCCTTACTAACTTAATGAACGGGCTCTTGTCTAACATTGTACCGGAGATAGACATTCTCTTATGGGACAGTTGGGATAAATTAATCGTTTTCTCCAGAGGAGAAAATAGTACAGAAAATAACAACAAAAATGGGCCTAGAGGTTAATTCTTGGACTGCCCACCACAAGTCTTGTGTCGTCTGACAACAAAATGGACATTTCAAGATTACGTCACATCGAATCACATCTTCGATACATTGTCTCTTACTTAGTCTGCTACAGCGGTCATAATACTGACGCAATCATTTTATTAGCTCATACGCATCCTGACATCAAACTTTTACATAACGCATAATTTTGAAGCATCGTACATAACTTGTGTATTATGTAAAAACGTAGACTGTACGTGTCACTTTTGAGTAAATGAGTATTATACAAGCTCCAGAATACCCGCCCCGCCAAGCATGACGGGACAAATGATATTAATTCTTCTTTCTAGAGGCCTCCTTATTTACAGTAAATCTCACGCGAAAATATGTAATTTTTAGTATCGCTGATACGGACGGCTTTCTCTGACGTAGTCTCGCTGATTAGAAATACGGACCTGAGAATCTGGACCCTAGAATTTTCTGCTTTCTAATGCGTTAGGATGCCCACTCGAAAGGAATGAACGCATCAAGGGTATTATTAGGCTATAGATGAAAGATGTTGAAAATTTCAATTTCAAATTTTTTCTGAAATTAATGTTTATTAAACCTCGAGGTTTTGAACAACGTCGCATTGTTCTGCATTCAGGATAAATGAAATTTAACTTTTACTCTTGTAAATCATGTGTTACACGTTTTGATAGCATGGAAGAGCACGGAAATAGCTCCTTCGTGGAATTATACCTTTTTTAAAAGCATTTTCTTGAATTTTAAGATGATCTTTCACTCAAATATAGTGCATAAGATGGGAGTATTTCTTGAAGATCAGGATTGAAAAATGAGCGAAAATGCCAATAATATTTTTTTTAAGCCGTGAGTACTCTGAGAATACAAGTTGAAGAAGTACAAGGTGCCGCATAAGTAACGCATCCTTTTAAAAAAATTATTATTACCGCAATATACACTGGGTATGGGTAGACATGATACGACATGTAAATAAACTTTAAGAGTTCCTCTATCGTTTGCAATTATTCAAATCTCTTTACATTTCATACTTTTTTTCCATTAATTTTTTAAAAAGGTGCGTTACCTATGCGCCACCCTGTACAAATAATTTTTACACACCGTGCTAGAGCCTCTTAATTATGAATGAGGCTTACTTTATTTCAATATACGAAACAAAATTTGACATAAATATCTTCTAATATCTGTTATGACCTCAGGAAAGCAAGTGAAATATCGATCAATTTTTGCAGAATTTGTAGATGGAAAAACTAATCGCAACAGAATTTTAGCTTTTTATTGGTTCCCAATTTCTGGACAAAAACTTATCTACTGATGCTGTACATAAGCATCCCTCGTTGTGGAGCTCAGGCGACTGGAAAATTACCAACATATAATTTTACAGGAATTTTGAAGAGGATTCTGCTTTGACAGATAATCGGAGTAATGAACACAAAGATTAATAAATCCAGTTCCACTTGACTGGGTTTCAATGAAAAGATACTTCAAATGCTATCTTGTTCAATTAATTATCTCCCTGTCTGGCTTCAAACAATCTGCTTACTTCATTAATGTCTCTTTAGCCACCAAAAGTTATGCCCGAAATCGCTTACTCTTCTGGGCTGTAATTTAGGAGCAATAAAACCTTCCAAAGGTTTTAAGTTGGATGAAATCTTGAGGCTGCCTCTGGCCCTGGTTTTAAGAAAATTATTATCATGTGTGTTGCGGGTCGTCAGTCTCCCATAATGGGCACGAGATTATGGCAGGCTTTATGGTAAACATAAAGTCTGACAACTTCTGTTATAACTCTGCCCGCTGAGTACTGAAGGCATAAGTTGCTCTTATTTACTACATGGAGTCGAGGAGATGCATTGTAGAGTTTATTTTGCTGAGGGTGTGCGGGGCACACGGAAGATTCTATGTCTGCTGCCGTACTGTGAATTTATGTAGAGCTAAGCTTAGTCTAAATAGGCAGTTGCTAATGAGTTTGAACTATGCATACCACGATAAATATCTGTGACAGTATTTTAACTTGAAAATTTCTTAGCTTTCACGTGAGGAAATTCGTATTCTTAACGGACTTATTTTTTCGGACTGAAATATGAACCCCAATTGATGTTCTGACCTTGTATTTTCTATTAACTACAACAGTCTCTGAGGCAAAAAATTGCTTTCTTGATGTACGGCCTATTCTTGAAAAACATTGAAATATTTGACATTATTGTTCAACTCAGCTATTTAACGTTGATTGGACGGTATACAGATGTATATGCTCAATGTACTTGATTAAATTTTCTGACATTGTAACTTGAAAGGAATTCATTTACAACAGAGCCTGTAGAAGTAAAATGATACATATCAGAACTGAATTTTTTACAGAAATTTCGGATTCAGCTACTGAGCTTGCTGGCAAATCTGTTTAACAGACAAAGGAAGACAGACTACGTTGAGAGGACGAGAAATTCTAGTTCTGTAATCAGGAAATACTAAACACGCATGGGCTTAAAATAATACGAATTGGCTTCACTTTGGCCAAATTCTATAATCATTATAAGATAGGGAATTTACATTCCCGTAGCTACTGAAGGATATCCTAATCTATTGGAAGATAACAAGAGAAATCATTCGTGATTTGCAAGAGTGATAGACAGTCGATTAAATTGGATCAAAAGCTCGCTATCTGCATGAAATATGATCTAAAGACAGTGAAGAGAAGGCACCGTTATGAATGAACGGTAGAAAACGTGGAATCCATGCACAGGTGTGTTTCTACGCAAAATTCCCTTTACATAGAAACAGCAAGTTAAGAATGAGGTGGAAAAAAGACTGAAGAGATAGAGGTTAAGTGGGCACCAAACATAGAAGTCCGGAAGGCCTAGCTTGAGCCGAGGTAACCAAACATTGTTTTCTTGGGAAGCCAGTCCCCGTAGCATAGGTTAAACACACCTAACTATGATAACCCTATTTCTTTTCCGATGTCTACTGAAGAGGAATTCATCATAGCTGTTAGACTCACATGGAAAAGCGTAGGAATGTATTTACCAGACGTATTTCGAGTTGTAACACGTACACATTTGGTCTTCTGGATCATCAAAAGTTATTCGGTCAACTCGAGTCGGTTGCATGCATAAAGAAGACCAAATTGTTGATTTAAAAACGATCAAAATTGCTCGGAGCTATGGAAGCAAGGAATTTAAGAGTCGCAAGTATCGTCTATAAGCGAGATCAGGTAACTTTGAAAAAACTTTGAATTCAATTTCACTTTCCTGTAAAAGTTTCCTCAGCAATTTTTCCATGTCCAAACTATCGAGACAGGCTCATCAAAATATGTCTTAGACAGAATCACATTTGTACGCGTATTAGACGTATAACATTTATAACTATCAAAGTGCGTCACGCAGTAAAACGTTTACTTAGTGGCAGGTACAACAGATTTTATTATGTGCTCTCAGTCTCTCGGCGCCCAGTTTTTCAAACTTAATCAAACGCCATAATGGCGAAGCGACAATTAAAATTTGATCCTAATTCTTCGTACTTGCCAAGCGAAGGCCACGACAAGAAAGAGAACTTGCAGAGACTCGGAAATTAAATAACAGATGAAACTTTACGAAATATATTATCAATTAGCGCTGTTGTTTGAGTTTTCTTTATCTTTTCGTTCATTTCAGTTTTTTCGTAAGCCATTATGGACAATAAACACTTTAAAAATATTTTTATGCGCTGTATATTTTGTGAAAAGCATTGTGAGTTGAGCCCGGAAAACTAATTTTGTTTTATCAGATTCTCATTTATTTTAGCTAGTCTTAGAATGGATGTAAACATTCGGGATCAGAGTTTTCTACGAATTTCGTCAATTTTTTGTCAGAAGGTTTCTTCAATATTTCGTGTTAAATTGGAAAATATCCAATTCAACTTGAAATAGTTTATTGACCTGCTTAAAATTACAAAAATTTTAAAAGACCAATATTACACTGATGTGTTTTCATCGGTCATTAAATATTTTCACACATCCGTATTTCGTTTTCTTATAAAAAGGCTCAGTATATAAGAATACTTTCATTTAAATTTCTGAAAGAGTTATCCTTAATGAAACATTGCAAGTCTCCATAGAGGAAAGGACAGCTGAGAAAACTAGCATGATCCCAAAATATTTTTCCCTTGCTAATTCAGTGAAGTATTTTTGTTTGTCTTATGTAATTTCAATCGCGTTTAATCAGCAAAAATGGCTTATATGCACAAGTACGTCTATGATTTGCTCTTCTGAAGTAATGTACTGTCTTCTTTTATAAAAAAAAGTTCAGATCTCAGTGGATTAGTTTGTGTTGGAAGAAATTGGGGCGGGTATCAAAAATGAACGAAGAACTTTGTGAATAGCATTGTTAACTTCTCATGCAAATGCTGTTGAGGAACCGAAAAAAGTACAAAGCAATATAATGATGATTAGTATAAAGAGATTTTAAAAGTACATTCCACAACTAAGGCTATTAAGCTGTCGAGGATTAAAAGTGATTCCAAGTGTGGTGTTCATGTAGAACAAACGCGATACCAAGTGTGGTGTTCATGTAGAACAAGCACAATACCAAGTGTGGTGTTCATGTAGAACAAGCGCAATACCAAGTATGGTGTTCATGTAGAACAAGTGCAATAACAAATTGCAGAAATGCTTATAAAACTATATATTTTATCCTGGCAGTCAACGACCTTGATGTGATTAGGTTTCAAAATTAATGTTCGTCTGTAATAGCCGTAGGGCATTTCCTTAGTATCTCTACTGAAGAATGTCAATTTAGTCAGTAAGAACACATCGCTTCATAATAAGCTCAGAGTACATTGAATAGTTTTTTTAACCACCGAGGACACAGAAGAACAAAGTTTTCATAAATGAATGTACGCAATTGAACCCTGTCTACATTAAATGAAGAGAGCGTTGTCAAAATTCGAATTAAAAAATATGCTGCTGTTGAGATACTCTTACTATACTTCATGAATTTCTCGGTATTTGCTTTTCAGAATAAGATTTTAAAGGAGAAACAAAAATCAGCGTAGGGTCTAAATCTTACCTTGGTTGAAGTCTAATGCACCGCTTTCCTCATGGTGAAATTTCGATGTATTCGTTCAGACGAGCGTGTGATAAAAGCACCTTTTGCCCTGCAAAGGCCGAAAATGTGTTCTGGGTCACGGGAAATTAGCATTCAACAGCACTCTCGACGCCCGGAATGAACTCGCCTATTTGCATATAAATAGCAAGACTTTGATTGCTTATTCACACTTCGGCGGAGAGGTCCGTCTGAACCTGAGTGCTGCACCCACGCAGCTGGGCAGAACTCGTACCTTCTTTGGTTGAGAGGAGAAGAACAAGCTCCATTTGAATCTCTACCTTCAGAAATATGTATTCTCAAGTACATGGAGTTTTCAACATCGTAAGTCAACAGAGTATCACAAAGGAAGGAGAATCAAAGTCTTTGAGATTTTGCTAATTTTATGATTTATTCTTTATGCTTTGTCAAGTCTCATGTTCCTTCTTAAATATGCAATAGACGCATCATGTAACCAGCGGGTTGGCGATAAAAAACCTTATATATAAAACGGCGACATCACAGGAACCTTATGTATAATACGGTGACATGGCAGGAAACTTATATGTAATACGGTGACATGGCAGGAACCTTATATATAATACGGTGAAATGGCAGGAACCTTATGTATAACACGGTGACATGGCAGGAGCCTTATGTATAATACGATGACATCGCTGGAACCTTATGTATAATACGGTGACATGGCAGGAAAGCAGATTGCAGACAAAGAGCTTCTGAAAACGTAGGCTTTATGTAGTATATTTTTTCAATCAGTATTCTTGAATTTTTTAGTTATTAATCATAAATGATAAAAATACCCTATTCATGAAAATATATGCAAGGTAAAATACGGCAATGTATAGTTCAAAGAGTTTCAGTTTTTTTTTTTCTGTTGGGTAGAGTAGCTTAAAGAACAGTAAAGGTCAGTAAATAAATGTTACAAACTTGTGATCCAATTTTTATCAGCATTCATTTTACCTTAACAAAACTGCGTTTTTACTTATCTCTAAAAAGTGTTGTCTTCCTCCGTAAGCAGAGCACGTACCAAAAAACAGTCAATTGTATGAAAAGTATCTTATAAATACTACGACGAACAGTAGTCTGCAGTAAAAATAAGCCAAATGAAATGTAACAAATTCATAAATGCTGTGCATAGAGATGAAGACTTGCATGGTAAGTCATGAATCAACGTACGAAAAATTGTTGAATTTGTTCTTTCTGGCACCGGAGCATCACTCCCCAAGAATACAAATTAAAAACCAATTATTTTTTATGGAGAACGACGTTAACGGACCCAATCAACAGCGTTAAAGCATTCATTTGTATTTTTCTGGTAGTAACTTGTTGCATGCTGACATTTTAATTCAACGCTAATAGAAGTGACAGTTGGCCTAGGGACTGTAACACTGTGTGGAATCGAACGTACAAACGGAGAATTAGAATTGCGCGTTCGAAAACCCCTCGAGCAATAGCGTTACGTTTTCAAACCAGAAAACGCAGCGCGTTGACTTAAAACAGTCAATAATTTGAACACAAAGCGTAATGCGGCTCGAACACAAAAAGCAATGCAGTTCTAACAAAGCAAAATACGGTTCGAACAAAACCAGAACAAATAGAAAACGCTGAGATGTGGTTCTTGTTCAACATGCTAGAAAGCAATGAGCTTTTGATGCTAGTTGTAAACATAACAGAGCTAGTGAATGTTATACAGAGGCACGGCAAGCGTTCAGGTAAAACTGTTAATGAGGCACGGCAAGCATTCAGATAAAGCTGTTAATGAGGCACGGCAAGCATTCAAGTAAAGTTGTTAATGAGGCACGGCAACCATTCAGGTAAAGCTGGTAATGCGTCAGTTTCTATCTCGCTCGATACCCAATTAATGCGAAATTTTCGGTTACTTAAAATCAATTCGTTTTCCTTTCAATGCTTACATAGGAATTATTTACTTTAATCAAATAATTCGGTTAGTTAGATTTCTATGGTGCATGTAAAGATTACATTCGTATAACAGAGACCTTAAGACATGAAACATAGTAATTATTTAATTTTATTTAAGTTTAACGAAACATATACTTGTCCTGAAATTAATGTTTCTAGAAATTTAAGCCGAAGACCAAGTAATCATGATTTAAAAAGTGATTAAATTAAATAAATTCATACGATCTGATAGCAAATTCATAAAGCTGTAAAATATCCCAACCGTGCGAATTAGCAACTTTACCAGTTTTTGAGGTTTCGAATAACATTTTTGAGATGTAGAATCTTAGACACCTTGGAATTCTAGGTTTATCGTGAGAATTGTAGTAAATTGTCCCCTCATTAGAGGAATTTAAGAGTGTAGGGTATGTTTTAGTCTAAAAGGGAAAAAACCGTGGTCGTTGGGCATTGTTATCGTCGAGTGGAGGTTATGGGCTGTACAACTGGGGGATCATGGCTGTTGGTTCATAATTACGTGAGCAAAATTTGACATTGGTAAACTTTAGGTCTCGTTCCAAAAAAATGGTCGTTTTTTGCAGCAAATCAATCTGAAGAAAAGACCTCGAATAAATAGTTGAGGAAGTTCATTCGTGATATTTGCCTTCGACCGTTTTAGTGAATTTATAATTTGTGCTCTGAAAATTCATGTATGATCGTAGAACTTGTATTTTACAAGTAATCGCTAGATATAAATGTAAATGTTGCAGAAATGCACTGGCAGTTCTGAGAAAAAGTTTCCCTATTTTCAGGTCTTTAAATACACATGGCCGTGAAGAGACATGGCTCTCAATAATTACTCAGGAACTGATGATGCTGATGGATTTAATGTAGGTACTCTGTTTCTGCCCTCTCCCAAATTCGAGAATCATTCAGCCTCATGGAAATCGGAAAGATTGAAAATACAATTTCTGCAAATGAATTTTCCTTGGGAGCCCAGAAATAAGCACGTTGATTTCCTTTCAAGATATATTTTGAATGATTAAGGTGTGCAAACATTTTGCAAATATTGCTATTGTAGTGACAAAAAGATTTATTAACAACTTGAGAAGCTCCCATCAGCACCTGATCAAGGCGAGGGACTGAACTCATTACTGCCTCAAGAACTATTTTGTGAGCTTGTCTTGCTTCTAGCCTTCATTTTCATGGTCCGCGGACCTGAAAACAATGTCGAGGAATAATTTTTTGCTTCAGTGTTTAATAATTGTACACTTTGGTCACGGGGTGCGTAGTGAAAGTGGTAAGGGAAGCACCGTAAGACTTCACTTTACGAGTTCTCCAAGGAATTGGTAAGCTAAATAATGTAGAGGGATTTCGAAAGTATAGTTTCGTCAGTTTAAGCTATTTCACAAAATTATCCAAGTCAGCCTCTCAGAGAACAAAAATATTTACGATATTGTTAATGTAAAAATTATGTATTTTCACAACTACTTAATCATCAATCGTATTCATCATTCTCATTTCTGATTGGCTACGCGATTTGAGAAGTGAAAATTCGGGCAACTGCCTCTTCGAGTTTCTCAAATCAGCCTTTTCCAAGAAGTTTTTAATTCACGGAAGATTTCGAGAAAATAGCAACTACAAAATGACAATTCAACTGTTCACTTGTCATCACTTCTTCCTTTTTTAACAACATATAGCTGCTCTTTATGAACAAAATATTTTCTGCACAATGTGATCTAGATCCAGCAGTATTTCCGTTAAAATTCACTGGGAAAAATTAAATAAAGGAGATGAAACCGATTAGATGTAGCAGAGAAATGAGATTGAAAAAGATTCAATGGATAAAAGGCAGAAACAAAACTTTAAATTGAATTTCAAAATCACCCATTATAGTGGACTACAGAATTTTTTTATAGAATTCTTTCACATTACATAAAATATGAAATTAAAAAGAACGTCAACGAAATGGCCTCATGATTAATGTTGAAATAACGACCATATATCTGTCCGAAAAAAAAAGTTCAAAATTTTACTATATATTTATAATTTTCAATCATAGCCAGAAAACTTGAGCTTCCCACGCGCCTTTAAGAAGACGATTCAGTCTTCAGTTTGTCTTTTCAATGCACCAAAGTGTAATCCAGGGAGCGCTGTGCTTGTCTTCCTTGTATGCGCGACCAAATGCAACGTAGGAATCACAAGTGCAATCCCAGCAAAACTTTGTGATCTAAGTAGGCAACTTAGTTAACGGCACAGGTAGTCTTCGAATAACGTTACATTCAAAGTTTCATGCAAACCATGAATCATATCGAAGATAAAATAAATACGACATTAACTGAGGACCACCTGTGAATACAAAGCTGTTCGTCAACACTCAAGGCACCAGCTTCGGCCGTGCGAGAATCCTTGTCTTACTGTGAAGACTGGCAGCTACAGAACTTTCATAACATTTCAAGGCAGCTCCACAGATCGTAAAATTTATTTTCTGTAATTTCACTTTCTTCCTTGATCTTGGAAATTCGCGAATTCAGATTTACAAGCAAAAGCTCAGTTATTTTGCTATCCACTTTCCATGTTAGCCCTTTGCTGTGAATTTAAACTTTGTGATACTCGTTGAGCGTTAACAAACAGAAAGTTTCTCATGTTATATTTTGAAATCTCATTGTTTCCTATCATTTAACTGAAAAGCTATTTGAAATTTCTTTTTTTGTTTTTCATAGAACCAAAAAAGGTACAAAATTCTTTACAGTCTGAAAAGCATGTATTAATTCTAGCCAGTTTTGCAGCGGTGTTGCTGTTCTTAGAATACTAAAATAATTGAATATTAATTAAATGTGAGTTATGAAGTTGAAAAAAAATAAATCGTTGTTAACATTGTTACGGCGATTTTACTCAGAGACATGTTTCAATGACCTAAAGCTTGTAGGCATAGATATAGGTTTTCCTTAGCTTTAAATTATCGGAGTTAACGACCATTTTGGAGATTTTTACAGGACCTTCATTATGACATCCTAAATAGGAGTTTTGCATGCTCTTCAGTTTCAAATCCTATCAGCGACTGCACTGAACTAATTAACGGTTACTTCAAATGAAACAAACTTTCAGGTGAATTTTCTCTTCCAATTTTTTCATTTCCGAGGACATTAAAGCTCGAGTCTCTACTGAAAATTCGGATCGTTAGCACCAAGTTCTTGAAAAACAAGTCTTGCGAATAAAAAAAGGAGTTTTTACCAAGGTCAACAGTCCCGAGCCCGCCAAGATCTCACTGCACCCTAAATGCTAATTCTACGAAGGTGTTCATGTATTCATGGCTGCAAAAACTGCTCAGGGATTTCATTGGTCTGAAGCGGACCGGTAATGCTAGCCTACCGGAGCCTAGCGAAATCCCATTTGTGTTCGTTTGAAAATCTTCCATGAGCGGCACAAAAGCTTTCATTATGGAGGGTGTAATAATCTTAGATTACATGCGCTAAATATCTTTTCATTCATATGTTTGCCCGGCTAATGAGCTGCTCTGCCATTGATTTTGTGAATTTTCACTACCCCTTGTGTGAAATCACCGAGAACCTTCTTGCGCCTTTAGTCTGTTCAGGGCCATGATAACTAAGAACTCAATATTCATTATAATTTTTTCATAGCAGTTCGCATTCAGACGCCTAATAACTGTGCCCTTGCGTTTACTTGATTTTAAAGAATGACGTCAACGATAAAAAAACGGTTTTCTGGAAATCAGTTTGTATTTCATTTATTATTTTTTATTGTTGATCTACGAATTTTCTGAGATTTAGCTCTCACATGTGTGCATGTATTCCATTTCATTTTATAGAACATACAAGACTACAACACTTTGAGTTCGATTCTCAGCGAAGCAACCATCTCCATTCTCCTTCATTTCAATTTAAAAAAGGATATCCCTGGCATTTTCGTAACGCGAGAGGCCAGTCTCGGTAACACGCTGAAGCTCGCTACCTAATTAGTGAGTTCATTTCAAATCGAGGACAAATAATTTTAAACACCCTTTCAAGGAGTATTCAATTAATCGACCCATTTGGAAGATCTGGTTAAACGAATCAAAATCAAGTAGCTCTGCAGTATCTCGTAAAGTAACACCGGTAAACACAATTTTTCTGGTATTGTGTTTTCCAACGAAGATTAGTTAATATTGGTGAGCTAAATCCAAATACGCTTTTAGTTTTTGTCCGAGGCATCAGGTTTTCAAGATATGATATTATATATATGTGTGTATAGTTCGATAGACAGATAGAGAGATAGATATAGGAATGACAATTTCGAGCTTATAGTGAAAGAAATACATGCAGAGTTTTGCAAAATGTTTATTATTTGTGGTTAAGTTACAGCTACATAAACATCCTTTTTTTCGACATTTTGTCATGCACATCTGGAATATCACTCTTCAAGCACCAGCAGCAGTCGGCCATCATATTACAGTACCGTCCGCCTCAGTAGCGTTCTTCCGTAACTTGATGTCTTGATGAAAGCGTTCACCATGCTGTTACCTAATATAATCCAGGCTCACGGAAAAATCACTCAAATGACTGTGAGAAACGCAACTTAATGCTAATTCTACATCCAAATGATTGAAAACTCAACAGCAAATCCTCCACAATTTATTAAATAAATTGTCAGCATTCCTGTTTCGGCTGAAGTTCTTCATTACATCAGAGAAAGCATTCCAAGCTCTAGCCTCTACTGCATTCATTGTTGTGATAAAGTGGGCATCTCTGAGGAGTGTTCTTATCTGAGGTCTATCAAATACCCCTGCCTTTTTCTTCTCTTCACTCAGAGTTGGAAAGGTAGAAGCAGTCTTCATTGCGATCAAGATTTTCCCAAATTGTTTCATCAAACCAAGTTTTATGTGCCTTGGAGGAAAGACTATATATTTTTCTCTGAACAAGAAGGTCATTGATGATGTTTTACTCACCAGGTGTCAAGCTCCTTCTAAGGGACCACTCCTTTTTCGCCCAGTCGTCTGCTGTTGCACTACTGTTCCAATAACACAAGAAGCAGGAGTCTTCAGTGTGACTTCCTTGGATCAGGAAGAGTGAAAAGTTAATATTTGGAGAAAATTATAAAGAGCTTGAGTATGGTGATAGCACAAAAATGTGATGTGATAGAGGAAATCTAAGACTAGATCTTGATTAAGTCCTCTAAAATTAGTCTACAACTATTACTTTCTATGCCACAAACTTTTTTTCTATTTTGTGACTAGTGATAATAAGTAGATGTAACACATCTTACGGATAAATCGATAGAGGGAAAATCGATGGAAAATTTATGAATCAGGAAATTTATTTTCTGTGAGGCGTGATTGTGACTGTGATGTAAATTTTGCGCTTCAAGCGCTTTCTTGAAATAGCGAAAAAATTCTTGGACAAATGCGATTACGATCATTGTAACAGAAATCAATTCTTGATCAACATTCCAGCCACTTGCTCTTTAATTAGAGGAAAAATTCGTCTCATTCTCCAAGTGGGTCAGTACGAAGGACAATCGAAATCGAAGGCTGTTTGCTATGTAGGATTCAAAACTGGAGAATGAAATTTACCTTTTCTCCATATCGTACGCAACAGAAGAGACTGACATATGCACTAAATATTTCGATTGAAAACGGTTTTACTAGGGAAAGCACTTTGATTTTGTAACTAAATAATGAACATTTATTTTGAAAAGGGTTTTACCAGGGGAAACACATGGATTTTCTAATTAAATGATACTCGTTGAATCATCTAAAATTATAACCAAACATCTGTCTCTTGAAATGGAAAATTCTTGAAACGAAAATTACATCAGATACATACATACCTTATGACCTTTTGTGTGCTGTCACCCAATATATACTGGAATTATGAAAGAATCGTCATTGAGCTGATTCCCTCTAATAATTGGAGCTTTATGACGACTCTTCAATGAATGAATATTGAAGGAAGGTCAATAAATCAATACAAGGACATGACTTTTCCTTACAGCGGCTTCTATCACTATCGAGAATCATCATCACCATAGTTAATATACAGTTTGCGTACTCTCGTCGTTAGAACTTTATTCGATGTTTTTTTTTTTGTATTACGNAAGCAACGCGTCATGTACTGCAGACGAAATTTTAGGGTGGTATACTTACAATTTTCTATGAACTCAGGTACGAGAGGTTCAAAGAAAACAAGCTCTTACTCAATGTCACCCGAAAAATCGGCCTTCATCGAATTAGTCTTTGCACTGCAGAGGGAAGTTAATTACTCGCTTCACCTCCGGCGGCGTCATCAGCATGCAGTCGCTGTGACTCTCTTCTTTTTATAGCTCGGGGGCAGCCAGGATCCCCCCCTCCCCTTCCCGAGTTTTGCCAGGAACTTTTACCGGAGATTTAACAGCGTTGCTAATAAGGCAGTAACTTGCGTGGCGTCTTCCTCGTGAGTCACGACTGAGATATATTTTCTTGAGGCACTGAATAATACGGTGATAATTTGCGTGATGCTCTGACGCGGGGGTGAGAGAGAATTATATGGGAGAACTTTCACGATGTCGGTGGTTCGTTATTTAAATGAAAGAATCTTTCGATCAGATATTTGTGGGTAAATTG